>RXON01002772.1:0-25866 GCA_009667805.1 Leptobrachium leishanense | reverse complement strand
GAGAATGGAAAATTCTAGACCAAATAGCCGATTTGGAAAGTGAGATAAATGGAAGAATTTTTCTGGTTTGGCTATTTTGACCTAGAATTTTCTCTTCAGTCATTCTCCTGAGTTTCACCTTTCTCTGAATAACCCTGACAGGGTTATTCAGAGAGCGGTGAAGAGCAGGAGAATGACTGGAGAATGGAAATTTCTAGGTCAAAATAGCCAAACCAGAAAAATTCTCCCATTTAGGCTAGGGTCGGATTAGCAAATTTTTAACGTGCGTTTAGGCGCACTTAATCACGGCCGCACTAGCAGCAAATGACGGTCAATATACGAAGTACGGTCGCACGAAAGTCCGGCTGCGCAACGCAAGTGGAAAATGAACGCATTTTTTCGAATGCAGAACCGGAAACCCCCTTAGCCCCCTCGGAACTCGAGGAATGGCTCCAACGATCCCTGTAACGCCAATGCTGCGTTAGCAGCGGAGCGCAGGAAAACGATCCTACTCAAAATGGATACCAATCTGACCCACATGGCCGCCACCGACCTGGGACTCAAGGCGGACGGCCAGCTCTTTGGTGAACCGTTTGCAAAGAAACTAAACACATACGTGGGGTCCTTCTCCATGCTGGACAAGGCGGAGGCCACAATGAAAAGAGTATTCCCGGGTCGGGTCTCTCGCAGGGCCGGTAGAGGCAGGAGTCCACTCCTACTCGCCTACTCTGAGGATGCTGGCCAGGGTCGTCGGACTTATGTCAGCGGCACGCTTGGCGATAGTTCCGGCTCCTCTCCACTATCGGGCCCTCCAATGCCTGAAGGCCCGTTCCCTCCGGGCAGGTTTGGATTATCCGGACGTGATATCCCTGACGGAGGATGCCAGGTCGGACCTGTCGTGGTGGCACTCTCGGATGAGGTCGTGGAATGGCAAACAATTATTTCCTCCTTCACCGACTCTCACCATCGACTCCGATGCCAGTGGCCTCGGATGGGGAGCCCACTGCGAAGACGTAGAGACGGGGGGGTCGGTGGTCCCCCTCGGAACGGACCCGTCACATCAACGTATTGGAGCTTTTGGCGGGGCTGTTCGCGGTTTGGTGTTTCACGAGGAACTCCTCACATCACCGGATCCTCCTACGACTGGACAATTTCCCGGCGGTACGCTACATCAACGCCATAGGAAGCCCTCGATCGGAACTGCTAGCTCTCATGGCGACGGAGTTTTGGGAGTACTGTCTCCAACACGACCTCTGGGTTCAGGCCCAGTTTATTCCGGGTCTATCGAACCGAGTCGCAGACTGGAATTCTCACCACCTGTCGGATCCAGGGGACTGGCGGATACCACCTTCAGTGTTCGAGAATATTCGCTCACTCTGGGGACCCCTGAGATGGGAGCTGTTTGCCTCGAGGTTAAACGCCCACCTTCGAGAGTTCTTCAGCTGGAGACCAGACCCGGATGTGTTGGGCACGGATGCCTTCCTTCAGGATTGGTCCGGGGCGCGCCACTATGCATTCCCTCCATTCGCCCTGATTGCTCGAACAGTGATGCAGATCAGGACTCAGATGGCGACGCTGGTGTTGGTTACCCCTTTCTGGACTGCTCAACCTTGGTTCCCGGCCCTTCTGGAGATCGCGATCGACGCACCCAGGATTCTACCCCGGCGGCCGGTCCTCCCCATGGACGCGGAGGGTTCACCTCACTCCTTGGTATCGGACGGCAACCTGGACCTGCTGGCGTGGCTAGTTTCCGGTTTGCCTGGCAAAGCCAAGACATTTCGGTCCGGGCTGGTGAGCTGCTCTTACAGGCATGGGCCCCCAGAAGCTGGGGAGTGTACAAATCTGCCTGGGTCAGGTGGTCCACTTGGTGTGTGGGACGGAGTCAGGATCCCGTTTCAGCCTCTCTGAGCACGGTCTTGGATTTCCTGACGGTTTTATTTTTTGGCTTTCCGCACGCTCAATGTCTATCGCTCAGCGCTTTCAGCTGGCCATGTGGGCTTCGCTGGTGTGGCTTTGGGGCAACACCCTTTGGTCTGCCGTCTACTGCGAGGTGCTCGTTTCGAACGACCCCCCCTTCCTCGGTACTCTGTGGTGTGGAATGTTTCCCTGGTACTGCGTTTCCTGGAGGATTGGCCAGACAATGGGGATCTCTCCCTACGGCAGTTATCGGCGAAACTGGTGATGCTGTTCTGCTTGCTCTCTTGTAAGCGAGTCGGCGATGTCCGGGCTCTGGATTATCCTTCTCGCTCCTTTGGTCCGGATGGTGTTGTTTTTGACGTGACTAGGCGTACTAAGACGTCCATTTCTTCGGTGTTTATTTCCGGCCTACCCTGATCGGCCGTTGTTGTGCCCAGTTCGTTGCCTCAGGGTCTACGAGAACCGCCTGGTGGGTTTCCGTGCTGATCCGGTTTCTCATCTGTTCCTGTCATTCCGGGCTCCCCATTGACCCGTGTCTTAATCGACTTTAGCGCGATGGGTGCGCTGGTTACTGGGTTTGACGGGGGTGGATACTGCCTCCTTTGGAGCCCATTCGGTCCGTGCTGCCATGGCCTCCTCAGCGGTGGCTGCTGGTTGTAGGCTGGAGGACATTATGTGTTCTGCTGATTGGTCCAGGGAGTCTACTGCTCGCCTTTTCTACGTACGTCCGATGCGACACTGGACGGAGACTGTTCTTGCTCAGCTGTGAATTGGCAAAATAGGAGCCTCCGAGTCCTGTGGTAAAATTGGGGAATTTTCCTAGTCTGTGACGGAAAGTTCTAATTTTAATAAGGACTCGGAGGCGAGTATTTTCCCCCCTTGGATTCCCTCCCGTTTGTTTCTCCTATAGATTAAGCAATAAACATTGGGTGGTTTGTCCGTGTCTTATTTCCTGCGAGCGCCTGCGCTTTGCGTTGTAATACGTTACATTGTGCAAGCGTGTTGCTGAATAAACTTTTCGCCTTAGCGATTTCCTGTGTTTTATCGCCTGCGCTCTTGCGTTGTAATCCGCTACGTTGTACGCGCATGTTACTGAATAAACTTTTCGCCTTTGCGATCTCCTGTGTTTTATCGCCTGTACACTTGCGTTGCACGCAGTTGATGGTTCGGTTCTAACCCTGGCCCCGTGTTTGTTTTCTCTTTCAGCTTCGCGCTGATCGTTCTGCCGTGATGGCATTTCTTGTGACTTCCCCACGCCCGGCCGTGTTTGGTTTCTACTAGGGTTGCACCGATACCGATACTAGTATCGGTATCGGGGCTGATACTGGGTACTGCAGGAGTACTTGGTACTCGTGTAGTACCCCCCGATATTTTTCCCGATACCGGAAGCCGGCATTGAGCCGGCTTGCCGGTATCCGAGGGGCTGAGGCGGCTGTCCGAATGCTCTATCTGCGCACTTGCGCTCGTTGGAAGGACCCCAGCTGCGACCACGTGGGACCACGTGATCGCGGCTGGGGTCCTTCCAATGAGCGCGCGCGCGCGGAAACTTTCCCGGCGTCGCTCAGGAAGGTAAGTATGAACACCGTGAGCAGCTGCAGGGCCTGTCCGAATGCTGATAGAGCATTCGGACAGGCCCTGCAGCTGCTCTCCGCGATGATACTTACCTTCCTGGGCGACGCCGGGAAAGTTTCCGCGCGCTCGTTGGAAGGACCCCAGCTGCGATCACGTGGTCCCACGTGGTCGCGGCTGGGGTCCTTCCAACGAGCGCACGCGCGGAGACATTCCCGGCGTCGCTCAGGAAGGTAAGTATCGTCGCGGGGGGGGGGGAATCCATGAGTTGGGGGGCATACCCATGTGTGAGCTGTGGGGGGCATAGCCATGTGTGAGCTGGGGGCTGCATACCCATGTGTGAGCTGGGGGGCAATACCCATGTGTGAGCTGGGGGGCAATACCCATGTGTGAGCTGGGGGGCAATACCCATGTGTGAGCTGGCTGGGGGGGCATACCCATGTGTGAGCTGGGGGGGCATATCCATGTGTGAGCTGGGGCAAATCCATGTGTGAGCTGGGGCATATCCATGAGCTGGGGCAAATCCATGTGTGAGCTGGGGCATATCCATGTGTGAGCTGGGGCATATCCATGTGTGAGCTGGGGCATATCCATGAGCTGGGGCAAATCCATGTGTGAGCTGGGGCAAATCCATGTGTGAGCTGGGGCATATCCATGTGTGAGCTGGGGCATATCCATGTGTGAGCTGGGGCATATCCATGAGCTGGGGCAAATCCATGTGTGAGCTGGGGCATATCCATGTGTGAGCTGGGGCATATCCATGAGCTGGGGCAAATCCATGTGTGAGCTGGGGCAAATCCATGTGTGAGCTGGGGCATGTCCATGAGCTGCGGCAAATCCATGTGTGAGCTGGGGCAAATCCATGTGTGAGCTGGGGCATATCCATGTGTGAGCTGGGGCATATCCATGTGTGAGCTGGGGCATATCCATGTGTGAGCTGGGGCAAATCCATGAGCTGGGGCAAATCCATGTGTGAGCTGGGGCAAATCCATGTGTGAGCTGGGGCATATCCATGTGTGAGCTGGGGCAAATCCATGAGCTGGGGCAGTATGAATATATATATATATCGGGGGGATATACATGTGAGCTGGGGGCATTTTTATATGGTCTTTCTTATTGGAAAGCGTCACATGACATTAAAGAAAAGTATCGGTACTCGGTATCGGTGAGTACTTTTAAAAAGTATCGGTACTCGTACTCGGTCTTAAAAAAGTGGTATCGGTGCATCCCTAGTTTCTACGCTTCCCGTTGGGTAGCTGCGTCTCGTCCTGGAGATTCTGACTTCTGGATTGCAAAGAAAGAGGAGGAGTCTATATCTGGGCGGGACTATATTGATTGGCTGGGAGAGGATGTGGGGTGTGCTCATCCCCTGTTGTGGGGGAAATTAGTTTTTTGTATTGTTAACTCTTTGCTGCTATGAAGAAAGTAAAGAAAGAGATGGCAAAATACTCGCCTCCGAGTCCTTATTAAACTTAGAACTTTCCATCACAGACTAGGAAAATTCCCCAATTAACACTTTGCGCTCCCCATGTTAAGTATAGGGAGCGCAAAGTGCAGTGACCTCGCGCTGAGAAGCGCAAGGTCTCAAACTTTTTTTTTTAACCCGTTTGCGTTTGGATTGTAATAGGCCGTAAATACCGCAGCTAACGGTAGTGCTCACGCAGGTGAGCGCTACCGTTAGCGTGGAGATCATAATAGGGGCCTCCCTCTTTTCCCGTCAAGGTCGATATGTCCGCTTTTATGGTGATTTTGGTGAAAACACATACACGTGACCCTTCAGTCTGCTGCGTTTGCCAGATCTGTAGCAATGCTTCCAGCAAATCTCGCAATTACCCAGATACAGCGGGGCAGTCATCTATTATTATTATTATTATTTTTTTTTTAATATCACAAAAATTGAGATTCAGCATCCAGTAACTGATTAAAAAATATATTTACGCACCTTTTTGAAATGTATAGATTATAAAAAAAAAATCACCTTTATTATTCTACATGGGGATCTTAAAAAATCTGAGATCCACAGAAACGACATTAAAGAGCAATAAACTATTACATGGTGAAACGTGAATACAGAAAATCCAACACAGGGCTGCCATTAGAAATCTTGGGGCCCCTTACTGAACCGCTGCTCGGGGCCCCTGTTCCCTCAGCTTCCTGTTTCAGTATAAACTAATTAAAAATGAAAGATTTTTGTCTCCTCCTCTGCTCACATTAATATACAGGGAGTGGGATAAATTCCCGGTGGACCAGCAAAATGAGAAAAAGGATTCCCTGGTGGGAGAGCGTTCGGGTTGCGCCTGACGAATCTGAGTGCTCTGCCCGGCCTCAGATGCTGCGGTCCACCGGAACATTTGTTGGTATCCAGGGCCGGTGCTAGGCTATTTTGCGCCCTAGGCCAGACCAGCTACTTGCGTCCCCCCCCAAAAAAAACACGTGACATGTGTGAATGTATCACAGAGCTCCACAGCAATAAAACTGACAGTAACAGCTGGTGTGTATGAGCGTATCACAGAATCCACAGCAATGAAACGCACAGTAACGGGCGGTGCAGATGAGGGTATCACAGAGGTCCACATACCCCCGCCCAATGTCACACACACACACACAAATCCATACACACACACACATAAACTTACCCTCACAGCCCTGGTCGAGGCCTGGCTTCGGGCCTGGTGGTGTCCCCAGGCTTCGGGCCTGGTGGTGTCCCCAGGCTTCGGGCCTGGTGGTGTCCCCAGGCTTCGGGCCTGGTGGTCTCCCCAGGCCTCGGGCCTGGTGGTCTCCCCAGGCTTCGGGGATGGCTCGTGGGCCTCAATGAGCCGTACGGGCGGTGCCAAGGGGGAGAGCAGCATGGGAGCCACCGCGCTCAGCGCCGTCCCAGGCCCCGCAGCTCCGTGCTCGCCTAGGCCCAGCCCCGGGGAGGATGTCTTGTCCGCCGCTGTACAGGTGCCTCCAGGGCAGCCGCAACCCACGGAGTGGGGGGCAGGCCGCTGAGGTGTAGGGGCGGGTGCTGGCCTGCTGAATGAGGCGGGGCGTTCCCAGGTTTTGCAGCGTGCAGCTGCTCCAGGGCCATGCGGACTGTCCAGGCAGGGGTGCTTCATGCCGCCTGCTGCATGGACGGGCCAGCCTTGCCTGTGGAGCTCGGCGCCCTAGTCGGCGCTGCGCTCTAGGCAGCCGCCTAACTCGCCTAGCGGCAGCGCCGGCCCTGTTGGTATCCGGGTGGGTCAGTCCTGGGTGGCATTGAGGGACCCTTACATCTGTGGCACTTGGACAAGCTGCAGGGGGTTTGGCAAGGGGCCAGGCCCCCCTAGAGTCACTGGATCCCTGCACATACCATGGGCTGTCACCCCCTGATCACATCAAGCTACGCTTCCCATATAACAACATAGAATTCCTCCAAATTAGGTATAATGCTGCGCTATTGTACATGTAACGGCCCATTTAAACCGCCGCCCATTGACTTGATTCACAGGTAAAGCTTGATCTCATTGTTTTATTTCCTTAAAACCTAGATCCATCCTTTTGAATAGATCACTGCATCATTTCCTTCACAAAAATCCTGCCGACCTATAACGTTCCCCATGAGAAAAGTGCTTTAATCCTAAAGTCAAAATGCAGATTCTATGTGATTATTCACTAAATGTCTGTCTTTGGTTTTTTTTTCTTGGTTGAATCTCAAATTTTCAATCTGTTTGGTAAATAAATAAATAATAATAATAGTAACTATATATTTATTCCCAGCTTGGTCATTTTGACCAATACAGACGTACCTCACCGTTCCGTGGATAAACTGCTTTATTTGTAAGCGGTAGCCGGCTTCTACCATCGGCTTATTCACACGTCTGCAATCGATAGGAGCTTAAATCATGAGGATTTGTGGTTTAAAGGTCACTGCGGCAGTATGACCCCCGTGTGTCGTCTCAAACCGCTCCAAACAGAAGCATCAATATTTGAGGAGGCAGAAAAACTGCAACATTCAGCCCAAAAAAAAAAACTAAACACGGTTTTATATTAAATCCGGTAGAGGGTGATTGAAGGAAATATCCAATAAAGCTATCCGATGCATTATGTATGAGTCCCACGTCTTATTAAAGTGGCCTCTTCTTACCTTTCTCTCCAGTAATGGTAACCGAGCTTACCTTTCACCGCTCCCAGATCCAGACGCACTGCCGCCATATTTGTAAGTGTATAAAAAAAACGGCACAGCGCTTTAGTGTCTGTTAACACTTTCAGTGTTATTCAGAGAGCCGAAATGGCACCGAACAGCTGACATTTCGGGGCCATTCGGCTATTTAGAGCTGCCAAATTTCGGCGGATTGACAGCTAAATACGGTGCCTGTTCGGCGACAGTGAAATCCCCCATAGAGAAGGAATGGTTAATGCGATGGATCTACTGGGTCAAGTCTGTTGTGGCGGAACGGTTTAACTCGCGCTTTAGTGACTAAGCCCTTAAGAGTTCAGTAAAGAGGTATCAGCCTCGTGCTAGATTCCAAAGACCAGTAACGGCAAACCTTGGCACCGTGGATATTTCTGAACTACATGTTCCGTGACGCTCAGCCAGCGTTCTGTGTGACTAAGCATCATGGGAGATGAAGTTCCGAAACCTCTGGGGTCGCCAAGATTCACCATCACAGCCAGAGACTGAAATGTGTCTGGAAAACTTACATTAGGGGCCAGATTCCAAGTCAGATGTATCACACTGGAGGAAAGTCCGCATAGCCGCCGCGGCCTCTGTTTACGCCGGATTCAGGACCGTTCAATGGCTTTTAATACTTTTAATGAAATCGCTCAATTTATCAAGTTGTCCCTTGTTGCTATGACGTCGGTAACGCTTACGCGGGGAAGCCGCTCCAATAGATCTGTGACTTAAATATCAGGGATGCAGATCCAAGGTCACACAGGCCTCTCAATGCCAGGTTTGGGCACCTTCAGTGATTGCCATGCACACCACCTCGCAGGCCGACCACCCTGTCCCGACCACACGTTGCTTGGGATATCTGGGAACGGGAGAGTTAATAAGGCAGAGAACGGAACAATAAAAAACCCACTAAACCTGATCTTCTGTGCTTGAACTCGCAGGGGGACGGGCTGGTAACAAGCTGCTCTTACAACACAGAAGACCGGAGAAGTGCTACGGTGGTAAGAGCTCACTTAATGCCTCTTGTGAAGATCTCCTGGGGTGCTTATCCCAGGCCGCTCATACCACGGAATCAGATGTTGCTTTATTGCTGGATTATATAAGCTTTGCGTTCTACGTCGGAATCTCTTGTTCTCAGCCCTTTTCTCTTGTTGCATGAATAGCTAAACTGTATTAACCATTGGTGCCCCTGCCTGCAAGTGATGGATTATATGGGGGTATGGGGGGGGGGACTCTGCCACCTGCCGTGGCAAGTGATACAAGGTCACGGCTAGTCACTGTGTTTCTGGTCAATTAGACGAGCATGGACCTAATTTTAGATCTGCTGGTCGGGACATAATATCACCTGCAATCAGAGGTGGCTGTACAATTAGGCAAATTAGGCGATCGCCTAAAGTCTCACTCGATGGAATTTATGTGGAATGTTGGTATTAAAGTATATATAGATATTACACACAAATACACTCGAACATATATAGAAATGCAAATCTACCCGGAAGAAGCAAGGAGCTTCATTAATGAAATGTAACGAGTTCATTTCTGCATATATTCCTACAGCGGGCGGGTGTACACTATACAGAGGGAATGTGCGCTATACAGAGAGGATAGTAACACAGAGGGAATGTACACTATACAGAGAGAGGATAGTAAGAGGGAATGTACACTATACAGAGAGAGGATAGTAATACAGAGGGAATGTACACTACAGAGAGCAGATATTCATACAGAGGGAAAGTACACTATACAGAGAGGATAGTAATACAGAGGGAAAGTACACTATACAGAGAGAGGATATTAATACAGAGGGAAAGTACACTATACAGAGAGGATAGTAATACAGAGGGAATGTACGCTATACAGAGAGAGGATATTAATACAGAGGGAAAGTACACTATACAGAGAGGATAGTAATACAGAGGGAATGTACGCTATACAGAGAGAGTGGATAGTAATACAGAGGGAATGTACGCTATACAGAGAGCGGATAGTAATACAGAGGGAATGTACGATATACAGAGAGAGGATAGTAATACAGAGGGAATGTGCACTATACAGAGAGCGGATAGTAATACAGAGGGAATGTACGATATACAGAGAGAGGATAGTAATACAGAGGGAATGTGCACTATACAGAGAGAGGATAATAATACAAAGGGAATGTACGCTATACAGAGAGGATAGTAATACAGAGGGAATGTACACTATACAGAGAGTGGATATTAATACAGAGGGAATGTACACTATAGATACGACATGACACTGCAATAAATACATAAGGGAGTAATACACAGACACATTTCAGCATAAATCCTGGATTCCCTGGACAATCCATTTGGCAAACCCCAGGTAGCACCTCGGTCCATAGTCAGTAGGAAGGTGGCTGCCCCCCCCAGGCTCCCCCAACTGCCCCAGAGACAGCTGAGTCTGTCACAAACCATATACAGTCAGGTAGCCGGTTATTCTTTCCTCTGTCCCACGTGAGCATTGCAGGAATTATGGTTTAATAGAAGCGGGGAAGGAGCTGTTGGCTAATCCGCAAACCACTGACTGTATACAGAGATCAACCGGAGACACATTGTATATATATATTGTAAGATGCAGTTTGGCACTGAGCTTGCATTCAGTCCTTGCAATCTCTGTTTCAGGGCGGATACAGCATCACCGATGAGATGTGCGGGAGCTATATTCACTATTACCCCCGTACAGAGCTGGAGTTGTGTAAGAGTCACGTGGACCCTGGATACCTGAACAGATATTTCCACCTGATTAACAGGTAAATATCCAGCCTGCCCTCTAAAGTGTAAGCCCACCCGATGACCTCAAGGTGCCTTCTCATCATGCAAAGTGATATTGTGTATATGTTTATATATTTTATATCCCACAATATCGTCCTGCTAATAATTGCCCCCTTTCCCACACACAGGTTTAACAGCGAGGAGGTCTGCACCTGCCCCCAGGTCTCTGTCACCGAGCAGTATAGAGAGGTGCCATGGAATTCATTCAGCACTGAGGTTTTGAATTCACTGTACGGCTTTGCTCCAATTTCTGAGCACTGCAACAAATCATCGGCTGTCCGCTTCCCGGTGAGTACCAGGATGTGGATCATGAGGTTACTTACACTGAGGGGGGTCTGTGACTCTCTGCATTACCTCCACACTAGGGATGAGCTGTTCGGTTCGGACGGTTCAGAGTTCGACCCGAACTTAGCCTGTTCGATTAGATCGCGAACACCGAACATTTCCGGGTGTTCGCCGCATGTTCGACCACAATGCATTTTCCCACTGGCCTGAAGCTCGTAATTAGCTACAGCCTTGCACCTGACCACAGGTCTGGTGCAAGACAGGTTCAACACTATGCCAATCACGGCTCAGAGTCCTGATTGGGCAAATTTTGCCCAATCATGGGCTCACAGAGCTAAGTCCCGCAGCACACTATATAACGTTTCCACGCATAGCTACAGCACGCATTTTGAGAGGTGATTTCAGAGGAGATAGTTGTGTGTTGTTAATGCCGGTCTGCCACGCTACGGAGGGGGGTTTAGGGGGGTCTCATTTCTACCAAATATCAGGGAATTTAGGTGATGTGTGTCTTGTCACTGTGACAAAAAGGAAAATAGTGAAGCGCTCTCAGGATAAATAAGCAATCATAAACGCTACACAATGAATATGGAGGTACCCCTGAAAACCTGAGAATATGCAAATGGACAGTCAATGGAGCGCCAGTACAAGACTGGAAATACGATGGATCACTTTACACGTCCTTCAATCGGTCTTCTAGGTCATCCCAAAATCACTCTTGAAAGAACGTCTCTACAAAAGAGAAAATATAATAGCGAAATATGTTGATCCACCATATGAAGGAAATAAAGGGGCGATGGTCCTACTCACATACTACTGAGCCTGACCTAGGCTCTAGGATGGATGATAATTATGGGTCTTCAAAGACATTCAGGTGCCCATGTACCCCCAATGCAGTTGTTGTCTTCAGAAACTTTTCTCTGCAGTAAATCACAGGAAAAAAGAAGAACAATACACTCCCCTAGTGCAATGCCGTTAGGGTATAGTAGCTATAGATCGATTTAAGTGTTGCACTCACATGTAGGTGAGCCGCATTGGCTCCAAGACCTCGTATAGGAATTTATAAGGAAATTCCGAAACCCTTCTTTAAAAATCACGTTCCAGGAAGCAGCAGTAGTCATATAAAATAAATTTATTAATACATAAAATAAAGATTAATATTACCAGAACGCGTTTCGCTCCTCAGAGCTTCATCAGCTGGTATCACTAGTCTTGTGCATGCTGCTTCCTTATATACTGTTTGAAATGTCCCATTTAATCATTCATAGTTCACATCAGATGAGAATCATTAAAACAATAAAAACAATTAAAAACACATGGAACCGTTGATTAGTCAATCTATCAGGCATCTGCGCATCTGCACTGCTTCCCAGCGTGAAACGCATAGTAATTAGCCTTAATAACATAGTGAATCTATAACAAGGAAAAAGAGTGTCATCTGCGCTCGTTTCTATGTGTTCCATGTACAACAAAAATGAGGTTTTTGTTTGTTTCAATGGCCATTGCAAGGTAAGCCCACTCGCCACTTCAAGGCACCTCTTTAGAGTGGGTACCTAACAATTGTAACCAAAAGGCCGCTCTACTGAGCAGCTCCAAGCCCCTCCAGCTGCTTTTCAGCCAAGGAGAGGCAAAGATGGTGGGTTTTAGTTATCCACGCACCAAACACTTCCCATTTGGGATCAAAAACATGGAAAGAGGGGGGCGGAGCTAACTGCCGACGAGGAAGGTCACGTTCTGAGGAGCTCCTCGACCATAGAAGCTTATGTGACATATTTTGGTGATTCCCTCGTGGGATTTAAACGTACTGGACGGTGACAGGAGGTCCCTACAGCCCTCTGACTCGGACTGGGATCTTGCTGAGTCGTGCTAGGTGGAGATCTTGGAGTGCGGTGACTTTGGGCCTACCTCGGCTATCTGCGTGCGGCGGCCATCTTGGGCCTATTCATCCCTGCTCCGGCCGTGCTGAGTGACATTCTCCCTTCTGATACAGCGGGTGATGTCTCCCTAGACCTGTCGCGGCGCTTTGGATTGTGGTGCGATATTTATCTAGCCCGGACGGAGGTGATACAGCAGGGAGAGGCTTACTGCGGAAACACACGCCTGGCGGCCATCCTGGTGGATTCTCCCCCGGCAGAGATACTCCCGGTGGATTAGTGACCCAGACTGCCGCATCTCCATGGGTAAGAAGTCGGGTAAGAAGCCCTTCCATTAGAAGGCCCACGACAGCTGGACATCCGAGATGCGCTGGGAGAGGGCAGGCGTAAGAGACAGGGAGAACCCCATACATACCGGTCTCCCACGATGAGCTCGTCCGAGGAGGAGGACCCATACTGGTCGGAGGCCTCGGTGGTGGCGAGGCACTCGCCCCGGGCACCGGAGGCAGGCAGACGGTCAGCTGCGGAACCCAATGGTCGGAGGACCCAGTGGCGCGCCGACTCGAGTCTTCTGGTCCCCCTGTCCCTGCGGAGGTTACTCCGACTGCTCCTGGGAGGCGAAGAGACGCGGACCGCGTGTCCTTCACTAGGGACGATACACGTGGCCTACTGGGAGAAGCACTTGAGGAGATGAGAGCGGTGTGGCGCGCGGACTTTGCGGCCTTAACAACAGAATTGACGGATGTCAAAGGGAGGCTGAAGACAGTAGAGGCCCGGGTTGAAGAGATAGTAGCGACCCAGACGCTCCTCGCGCCACAGGTGGATTCACTGCAGTCGCAGGTGGCGGCGCTCACGGGAGCCGTGGAGGCGGCTGAAAACCGCCATCGCCGGAGAAACGTTCGTATCCGGGGGATCCCGGAGACGATAGCCGATGATGTCTTGCTACCGCTTATTAACAAGTTGGCGTTGCACGTGATTGCTGCGCCGTCCGGGACTGTTTTTCACAACGTTTTCCGACTACGTAAGGCGACTACAGCTCCGGTGGACTCCCCCCGCGATGTGCTAGCGGTGGCGGGAAATGAGACAGATAAACGGCGCCTGATGTCGGCTCCCGCAGCTCGAACCCCAATTGTTTTTGAAGAGATGGTTTTGTCACTGTTTAACGATCTTCCTTTTGTGACCTTGATAGCTCGCCGGCAATTCCGAGAAGTCTCGGCGATCCTGAGGAACCGTGGGGTTAGATATAGATGGGGGGTTGCAGGTTCTATGTACATAAATTATGACAACCTGTCTCACCTGGTGTCCTCCCCTGAGGCCGCGTGGTCCCTGCTTCACTCCCTGGACCTCTCCCCTGCCCCGGTGTCCCCCAGCCTTGTCCCTGGGGTTCCTCCCCTCCGATGCTAGATCCGGGATAGAATCGGACGTGGAATGGCACAGCCTGGTGCTTTAAACTAACAGGATTCTGCTCTCATTCCGCTTTCTCCCCTCTTTGTGATACGGACCGTTCTGCTTCTCGCTGATATTTGCTATTTTTCTTTTTGATGCCGTCTATTGCTTCATGAAAGTCGGAGACTTTTCTAACTACATGGTATGTTTAACTTATAGCGAACTCTGTTGGGGTTTCTTTCTCTCTCCTATATTTTTACAAACTAGATGCCTTTCGCAGCCTTTTTCATATCTTTCTGGTTTTTGGTATTGCGCAGAGGATATTTTTATTTGCAGAAGACCTGTTTTTGTTTTTCTCATATCTATGGATGTATATTAATGGTCTTATGGCTTTTGTGTGACATATTAGATGACTTAAGGAGGCCCTGCAAGGCCTTCATTTTATATTTGTTCTATACCTATTGTTGCAGCATTCGTAAATAATTCTCTTTTTTCCCCTTTTTTTTTTTTTTTTGCTCCCCTTTTTATAATTATATTTGATGACTTTCGCTGTTGATATTGCTATCTATACGCCTTGTAGTTTCGATGCATATGATTCCTGATGATCTTTTCTTATGCTATGCTGTTTTTCTTTATTTTCTTTACACTGAGTTATTGCAGACGATTATATGCGGCCCTGCGAGGCCCTCACTTTACGTTTACTTGTATGATGACTTATTTCAAAATAAAAAAATTTGAATACAAAAAAAAAAAATAAACACATAAAAGCCTTAAAAAAAAAAAAACATGGAAAGAGGAACAGCTGCAGAACGACGGACTGGTGTTACAAGCATGATATACATAAATACAGAAAAAAATGGCGTCGCGCCCATACTCACCGGAGCCGCAGCAACTGCCAGGAGTAACAGCCCAGTCAATTATAGTCAATAGATATAGTCAATCTATAGTGAATCTATATTTATCGCCATTGGCGTTTAGACTCCGCACAATGCCGTACATGCGCAAAGCCAGACGCACCATAGTATGTGCGCAACTCTTACTGCGCATCCTGCGCATAACGCTCACTGCGCATCTAGGCTCAGCGCAGGCACAAGTGTGTCCCACTACGCACTCAAGGATCTACATCCATGGGCCTCAACGTTCTCTGACGCTCTCTAGAGGGGCGACCGCACCAATCACATATAGCAGACAGATTCCCACATAATTAACCCTTTAACAATTCACAAAATAGTGTAAATGCCTATCCTAAACGCATCCATATAGCAACCATCCTAAAGCTCATAGCGTAATGGATGGCATAAACTGCGCATACTGTCAATATGTATAACATAGAATATCTACGTGTAAATAACATTATATTACTACATACAAAATTATTGTGAGCCTCAATATACATTAGATAAATCTATCCTAAATTGTATAGTATTACAATACATATGGAACTCACGCTATAATTACATTAAAAATGATTTTGCATCTATAAATATAATAAAAAGGAAAAGATAAACTGTTAAGTGACAAATGTCAGTGCAAATACTTATTAAAGTGCTCATTATCTGCTATATATTAAATAAAGGTCTCAACATCAATTTTATATATGATGTTTTAAAGTGACTGTGTATTTGTAATGAAATGCGATACCAAATTGGATAAACTTCAATATAAGCCGTACCAATACGGCCTATATAATAGTAATATTTATTAACGTGCCCTATTTGTATTGGTTATAATTAAAGTGACAGTGTATACATGGTGTTATATAGTAACTTATGTATAAAATTACCGAGTGAAGCCAATTCTTATGCTTGTAAGTGTAATGATAAAGTGCTAAAGTGTGTTATATATAAAATCTGGACAGTAGTTACCATATGGTTTATAATAATTTATGTAACAGTGTATACATGGGGTATAGTGACAGTGTATACATGGTGTGTATACTGACTTATGTACAAAAAATACCGAGTGAAGCCGATTCTTATGGCTTATAAGTGTAATGATAAAGTGCTAAAATGTGTTATATATTAAATTCTGGACAACAGTTACCATATGGTTTGCAAATACTTCACATATCACATATATTAAAGTGTCCACAAACTTACACTACAACTAAAGTGACAGAGCATTTAAAATAAATAATCTTGAATTAAAAAGGCTGCCATATAGGACCATACCGTACGAATTTGGGGAGTACTAGAATATGCTTATTTAGATTTCAGTAAGGCTTTTGATACTGTTCCGCATAGAAGGCTTATCAATAAATTGCAATCTTTGAGTTTAATTCCAAATTGTTGACTGGATTAGGCAGTGGCTGAGTGACAGACAACAGAGGGTTGTGGTAAATGGAGTTTATTCGGCACAAGGTCTTGTTACCAGTGGGGTACCTCAGGGGTCAGTACTTGGACCCATTCTCTTAATATTTTTATTAGTGATATTGCAGAAGGTATTAATGGAAAAGTATGTCTTTTTGCTGATGACACCAAAGATTTGCAACAGGGTTGACGTTCCTGGAGGGATCAGCCAAATGACAAATGATTTAGGTAAACTAAAAAAATGGTCGGAGTTGTGGCAATTGAGTTTTAATGTGGATAAGTGCAAGATAATGCACCTGGGACGTAAAAACCCAAGGGGCTGAATATAGAATATTTGATACAGTCCTAACCTCAACATCTGAGGAAAGGATTTAGGAGTTATTATTTCAGAGGATCTAAGGGTAAGTAGTCAATGTAATAGAGCAGCAGGAAATGCTAGCAGAATGCTTGGTTGTGTAGGAGAGGTATTAGCAGTAGGAAAAGGGAAGTGCTCATGCCACTGTACAGAGCACTGGTGAGACCTCACTTGGAGTACTGTGTGCAGTACTGGAGACCGTATCTCCAGAAGGATATAGACATCTTAGAGAGAGTTCAGAGAAGGGCTACTAAAATGGTGTACGGCTTGAAGGAGAAAAGTTACCAGGAAAGGCTTAATGATCTTAACATGTACAGCTTGGAAAAAAGACGAGACAGAGGAGATATGATAGAAACATTTAAATACGTAAAGGGAATCCACAAGGTAGAGGAAGGGGGTATATTTTAAAAGGAAACAAAATAGCAAAACAAGAGGACATAGTCTTAGATTAGAGGGCAAAGGTTTAAAAAGTAACATCAGGAAGCATTATTTTACTGAGAGGGTGGTGGATACATGGAACAGTCTTCCAGTAGAAGTGGTAGAGGCCAAAACAGTAATTGAATTTAAGCAAGCATGGGATAGGCATAAGGCTATCCTAAACAAAAGATAAATCCAGGTAAAGTATCCATGTAATTGGGCAGACTAGATGGGCCGAAAGGTTCTTATCTGCCGACATTTTTCTATGTTTCTATGTTTCTATGTTTTATATTGGAATCAATTGAACAGTATTTATATGTAGCATATTAAAATATTAATTAAAATGCCAATATTGAATATTTTATCTATTTTTCCATACAGCGGCAACAGATGTAAATCTATATTAGGGGCAAATTATTATGATTAAAGAAAATGGATCAATTCGAAATTATTATTAAGGCCATTAGGGGCCATAGTTCCTAAATCGAATATTAGCTTAATTTCTTCCCTCCCTAAATCGTGGTCTCACTCATGCCCTTATTGGTGAATTTAACCCTTTTAATGGCTTTAAACTTCTAATCTTTAGGGCAACTATTATGTGTAAGTTTTAAAATGGTGAGGTACTGAATGTTTTTCATACTGGTTCCGTATGTTCCTCACATGTTCAGATACTCTTACATTAAGAGCACGGTTTGTTCGTCCTATGTATTGAAGTCCACACGGGCATTCCAATAGGTATATGACATTTTTCATACAACAAGTGAAAATATCTCTAATCTCAACCTCTTTTTCAGTTTTCTTGTTATAAAAAACTTTCTGAGAATGTTTTGGCATTGCCCGTGGATCTACAGGCCAAACATTGACCACATTGATAAAATCCTTCTTTTAAATTAAAATGATTAGGAACTTTTCTTTTTCTCTTAAATTTACTCTTAACTAGTCTAGTTTTAACATTCTTTGCTCCTCTAAAAATTATTCTTGGTTTATCCCCCAATATCAAATAGAGGTCCTTATCTTTTTTAAAAATATGCCAATATTTTCTAAATATCTCTTAATCAACTGATCCTCATTATTAAATTCACAGATAAATGGGACTTCTCCAGTGACATCTTCTTGTGTCTTATATTTATGAGGCTTTCCTGGTCCACATTTTTCAACTCTTTTATAAGGTTTTCCAATTCATATTCATTGTATCCCTTGTCGATAAAATCAGTTTTGAGGGACTCTGCTTGTTCTTCAAACACCTTTACCTCTGAGCAGTTTCTCCTAATTCTTGTCAACTGACCCTTCGGAATTCCTTTTAACCAAGTATTGTCATGGCAACTAGTCTTATCAATATAAGTGTTCACATCGACATCCTTAAAAAAGGTATTCTCCTTTATGTAAATCTCCAGGTCAAAAAAAGGTATTCTGTCTTTGCTCCACTTTCTTTCCAACTTGATCCCCCAATCTAAGTTGTCCAATTGATCTAGAAATATAATTAAATCTCTCTCCTCTCCTTTCCATATGAAGAACAAATCATCAATATATTTTTTATATATGGGCACTCTTCCTAGCGCCCAGTCACATGAACCGTAGACAAAGTTGGTTTCCCAACCTGCCATGTAAAGGTTCGCGTAACTGGGCGCAAATCGAGTGCCCATAGCCGTCCCTCTGGTTTGGAGATAGAACTTCTCCTCAAACTGAAAATAATTATTCTCCAATATGAATTGGATGCCTTCCATAACAAAATCCACTTGTTTGTCATTAAGGTCCCTTGACAGATTAAGTTGCTCTTTAACAATTTCTACTCCCTTGGTATGCGGGATATTACTATAAAGTGCATTTACATCGCAGACCACTAAAATGCAATCACTATCCCAATTAGCTTCCCTTAGTTTCTGAAGCATATCCATAGTGTCTCTAGTGTAAGACCTTATCTTTTTGACTATGGGCTGTAGAATTTTATCAACATATTCGGATAGGTTACTTGTAATAGAGTTAATTCCAGCCACTATAGGTCGTCCTGGGGGATTCTATAGGGTTTTTATGAACTTTTGGAAGTATATAAAATGATGGGGTTTTAGGGTAGAGATTATAAAAGATATTGATGTTCCTTTTCCAGAAGAATACCTTCTTCCCTTCCCTTGTCAAGGTAGATTTTTAACAAACCTTTAATAGCATTTGTCGGATTTTCCTTGATCTCTTTATAGGTAACCCCATCATTAAGAATTTTCATTACTTCTGCTATGTAGTTCTCCTTCTTTAGAATAACTACCCCTCCCCCTTTATCAGCTGGTTTGATCACAACTGATTCATCCCGCTCTAGATCTCTAATGGCTGTATTCTCTTCTTTAGATAAATTTAATTTAATTTTCTTATATTTCTTGTATTTTTCTCCAAATCTGTCATTACCAATGTCTCAAACATTTTCATTTCGTCCGAGATATGGTTACGTGGAAGAAAGTGGATCTAGGTTTAAGGGTGGTGTGGACATATTGATCATTAAGGACAATGTTCCTCTCTACAGGAGTTTTGAGAAAGAATTTCTTCAAACATAGATTCCTTTTAAATTTTTTGTAAATTAACAAATACATCGAACTTATTACTCATGTTGGTTGGAGCAAACTTTAAACCTTTTTGTAGTACTTTTATCTCTGGAAGTGTTAAGACTTTATCACTGAGATTAAAAATACCCTCTGTATTTATCTTCTTTCTCTTTTTTCTCTGTTGGACCAGTCTCCCTGCTCTAATTCCCCTTCTGATCTTTCCCACCTTCTTTTTTCTGTCCCCTTCTCCTTGTCTTGGACACACATCCCGGGGATCTTTGTCTCGTTCCCTCTCTCCCTGTCGATCCCACAAAAAAACTTTGATCATCTTGGTAGTCCTCAGGGCATGGAATCTATTACTTAAAGGAATAGGGTCTTCTCTAGTGATTGTATTGTGTTTATAAGTGCCTCCTTCCTTATTATTTCCAGAGCTCCCATATTCTGTGGGGTGTCTGGGATTCTCACCCAGAGGAACATAGTTGGGATTCTGCAATGAACCATAAAATGGTTCCCTTGTACTCCATTTTTTCTCCATGGCAGTTTTGTTCTATTATCCCTCCCACTGTCTTTTGGGTCTAAAGTGGGGATTAGAATCATAATATTTTTGGTTAGATGGACCAAATCTGTGGTCCCATTTTGGGGTCCTGATCTATTAGGAATAGATGTCCATGATCTATTGCCCAAGTTTTCTGTCTGTATTGGCGAGCATGATTTATCTGATAGGTTTAGGCCCTTCACCAGTATTTCCCATTTCATATTTTTATGTACGTCACCTCTTTATAATTTTCCACATCTCTTTCGTATTTCCTCTTTTTAGTAGATAGTATGTCTCTCTCTAACTTCAATAGTTTTTCTTCAAGGTTCTTAAAGATTCCTATCCTTTCCTCATTAGTTTTTTCATTTCAATCATGTTGGTGAGTTTCTCAATTTCGGTATTGACTTTAGGTAATTTTTCTTTATTATAATATAGTCCATCATACTTATTGCAAAACTCTCCAACAATCCATCCCAACCTGTGATGAAATCCACATCATCTTCTCTGAGGTGGGAGTTTTTTGAAATCTGAGGCCTCTAGGTGTAATACCTTCCTTTTTATATTTTCTAGAGTGGCAATTTCCAACTTTATTTTTACTTCCTTTATCAAATTTCTTTCCAACTCTATCAGTGGTTCTCTAATGTTCCCGATATCGATAGTATCCCTTATTAATGAGGGACCATTACCGAAAAAAAACTTCTACATTTGAACCTATCTGATTCCTATATTGGTGCAAGGACATGTTCCTGGGCTGCTATATTCACTTATAGGAGATTTACCATACAGAAATGTGACAAAAAGGAAAATAGTGAAGCGCTCTCAGGATAAATAATCAATCATAAACGCTACACAATGAATATGGAGATTCCCCTAAAAACCTGAGAATATGCAAATGGACAGTCAATGGAGCGCCAGTACAAGACTGGAAATACGATGGATCAATTTACACGTCCTTCAATCGGTCTTCTAGGTCATCCCAAAAATCACTCTTGGAAAGAACGTCTCTACAAAAGAGAAAATATAATAGTGAAATATGTTGATCCACCATATGAAGGAAATAAAGGGGCGATGGTCCTACTCACATACTACTGAGCCTGACCTAGGCTCTAGGATGGATGATAATTATGGGTCTTCAAAGACATTCAGGTGCCCATGTACCCCCAATGCAGTTGTTGTCTTCAGAAACTTTTCTCTGCAGTAAATCACAGGAAAAAAGAAGAAAAATACACTCCCCTAGTGCAATGCCGTTAGGGTATAGTAGCAATAGATCGATTTAAGTGTTGCACTCACATGTAGGTGAGCCGCATTGGCTCTAAGACCTCGTATAGGAATTTATAAGGAAATTCCGGAAACCTGTTTTAAAAATCACGTTCCAGGAAGCAGCAGTAGTCATATAAAATAAATTTATTAATACATAAAATAAAGATTAATATTACCAGAACGCGTTTCGCTCCTCAGAGCTTCATCAGCTGTTATCACTAGTCTTGTGCATTTTTGTACATAAGTCATTATACACACCATGTATACACTGTCACTATACCCCATGTATACACTGTTACATAAATTATTACAAACCATATGGTAACTACTGGCAGATTTATATTATAACACACTTTAGCACTTTATCATTACACTTACAGCCAAATATACCATTACTACAAGCCATAAGAATTGGCTTCACTCGGTAATTTATACATAAGTTACTATACACCATGTATACACTGTCACTCTAACTATAACCAATACAAATAGGGCACTTTAATAAATATATACTATACATTTACAAGCCGAATTGGTACGGCTTTATATTGAAGTTTATCCAATTTGGTATCGCATTTCATTACAAATACACAGTCACTTTAAACATTATATATAAAATTGATGTTGAGACCTTTATTTAATATATATAGCAGATAATGAGCACTTTAATAAGTATTTGCACTGACATTTGTCACTTAACAGTTTATCTTTTCCTTTTTATTATATTTATAGATGCACAATCATTTTTAATGTAATTATAGCGTGAGTTCCATATGTATTGTAATACTATACAATTTAGGATAGATTTATCTAATGTATATTGAGGCTCACAATAATTTTGTATGTAGTAATATAATGTTATTTACACGTAGATATTCTATGTTATACACATATTGACAGTATGCGCAGTTTATGCCATCCATTACGCTATGAGCTTTAGGATGGTTGCTATATGGATGCGTTTAGGATAGGCATTTACACTATTTTGTGAATTGTTAAAGGGTTAATTATGTGGGAATCTGTCTGCTATATGTGATTGGTGCGGTCGCCCCTCTAGAGAGCGTCAGAGAACGTTGAGGCCCCATGGATGTAGATCCTTGAGTGCGTAGTGGCGACACTTGTGCCTGCGCTGAGTCTAGATGCGCAGAGAGCGTTATGCGCAGAATGTGCAGTAGGAGTTGCGCACATACTATGGTGCGTCTGGCTTTGCGCATGTACGGCGTTGTGCGGAGTCTAAACGCCAATGGCGATAAATCTAGATTCACTATGTTATTAAGGCTAATTACTATGCGTTTCACGCTGGAAAGCAGTGCAGATGCGCAGATGCCTGATAGATTGACTAATCAACGGTTCCATGTGTTTTTTAATTGTTTTTATTGTTTTAATGATTCTCATCAGATGTGAACTATGAATGATTAAATGGGACATTTCAAACAGTATATAAGGAAGCAGCATGCACAAGACTAGTGATACCAGCTGATGAAGCTCTGAGGAGCGAAACGCGTTCTGGTAATATTAATCTTTATTTTATGTATTAATAAATTTATTTTATATGACTACTGCTGCTTCCTGGAACGTGATTTTAAAGAAGGGTTTCGGAATTTCCTTATAAATTCCTATACGAGGTCTTGGAGCCAATGCGGCTCACCTACATGTGAGTGCAACACTTAAATCGATCTATAGCTTCTATACCCTAACGGCATTGCACTAGGGAGTGTATTGTTCTTCTTTTTTCCTGTGATTTACTGCAGAGAAAAGTTTCTGAAGACAACAACTGCATTGGGGATACATGGGCACCTGAATGTCTTTGAAGACCCATAATTATCATCCATCCTAGAGCCTAGGTCAGGCTCAGTAGTAAGAAGCAAGGGGGGGTGTTTGTGAGGGTCCTGAGAACGAGCAACAGCACAATGGCCTGCTCTACGGTGGGTGCCCGCTCAGGTCTCACAAACAAGGTTTTAGCTTGCTTGTGCCATTACAGGGATGAATTTTCCATATGCAAATCAGCCTGCTCTCACCCAGAAAGGGTGGCCAGTGCTGACTGCCAAGGACGTCATCCCTGCACGAGAGGTGCAGCAACCCCCGACGATCGTTTCGGCCTTCTGGGCCTCGTCAGGAGGGTATAGCTGACACCCCTCTAGGCACATCAAGCAAGGGGTCCACGTCTGGTTGACCCTTACAATTATAGTGAGAAGCAAGGGGGGGGTGTTTGTGAGGGTCCTGAGACGAGCAACAGCACAATGGCCTGCTCTACGGTGGGTGCCCGCTCAGGTCTCACAAACAAGTTTTGCTTGCTTGTGCCATTACAGGGATGAATTTTCCATATGCAAATCAGCCTGCTCTCACCCAGAAAGGGTGGCCAGTGCTGACTGCCAAGGACGTCATGCCTGCACGAGAGGTGCAGCCCCCGACGATCGTTTCGGCCTTCTTGGGCCTCGTCAGGAGGGATAGCTGACACCCCTCTAGGCACATCAAGCAAGGGGTCCACGTCTGGTTGACCCTTTACAATTATAGTGAGAAGCAAGGGGGGGGTGTTTGTGAGGGTCCTGAGAACGAGCAACAGCACAATGGCCTGCTCTACGGTGGGTGCCCGCTCAGGTCTCACAAACAAGGTTTTAGCTTGCTTGTGCCATTACAGGGATGAATTTTCCATATGCAAATCAGCCTGCTCTCACCCAGAAAGGGTGGCCAGTGCTGACTGTCAAGGACGTCATCCCTGCACGAGAGGTGCAGCAACCCCCGACGATCGTTTCGGCCTTCTTGGGCCTCGTCAGGAGGGTATAGCTGACACCCCTCTAGGCACATCAAGCAAGGGGTCCACGTCTGATTGTATTTTCTCTTTTGTTCTTTCCAAGAGTGATTTTTGGGATGACCTAGAAGACCGATTTGAAGGACGTGTAAAGTGATCCATCGTATTTCCAGTCTTGTATTGGCACTCCATTGACTGTCCATTTGTCTTGTCACTGTGCCAGCAAGTTTTTTTGAGGTTTACAAATTTCTTTAAAACATTTGCGAATTGAGGTGATCTTCTGTGTCTTGTCACACAGCCAGCAAGTATTTTGGTGGTTAAAAATTTCTTTAAAACATTTGTGAATTGAGGTGATCTGTGTCTTATCACACAACCAGTACCATGCAGTATTTTTGGGTGTCACTAATTTCTTTAAAACATTTGTGAATTGAGGTGATCTGTGTCTTGTCACACAACCAGTACCACGCAGTATTTTGGGGCTCACTAATTTCTTTAAAACATTTGTGAATTGAGGTGATCTGTGTCTTGTCACACAGCCAGCAAGTATTTTGGGGGTTAAAAATTTCTTTAAAACATTTGTGAATTGAGGTGATCTGTGTCTTTTAACACAGCCAGTACCACGCAGTATTTTGGGGCTCACTAATTTCTTTAAAACATTTGGGAATTGTTTTAATCCGTGTGTTCTCACTGGCTGCCACCCATCAAGGGGTCTCACTGATTTATAGGAGGTGTCTGAGACTTGTAATCTGTGTCTTGTCACTGGCTGCCAGCTATCAGGGTGTCTCACTGAGTTATACCAGAGTTCTTTAAATCTTTATACCAGAGTTGAATCAGAGTTCTGTATATATTAATCTATATATCACTCACCATGTCTGAAAGAACAAAAAGGACAGGCAGATGCTCCCAGACACCGATAAGAGGGCAAGCAGCCCCTGTGTCGGGAGGCTGTGCCTCTGGTCGTGGTGGACGTGGTGCATCCTCTGCAGGGGCACGCTTGTCCTTTCTAACTGGTGCTGGCCGTCTTAAGCAGCAGCAACATACAGAGGACTTGGTGGATTGGCTAACCAGGCCATCCTCATCCGAGTCCTCTGCCAGCCAGGCTTCTAGTGCTTTACAGTCCACCTCAGCTGCCAAAGCATCTAATGCAGCCTCCATGTCCACAGCTACTCCTGCCGTAGCCTCGCTATCACACACGGATGAGTCAGCTGAATTGTTTGACTACAATGAGAGTGACATGCTGCTTGAGGATGTGCAGCAAGTACAGTGCTCTGATTCAATCTCTGAGGTTGAGGAAGGGAGTATAATCAACCTAGAGGAAGGGGGTGACAGTGATGACACACAAATAACTGGCACTCATGTTGCCCCGGCAGCTGCAGCATACTGCCAAGTTGGCTCCAGTGATGAGGAGATAGGGGGTGATGATGACAATGATGATGAGGTCACTGACTCCACCTGGGTGCCTGATCGAACAGAGGAATTAAGTGAGGAAGAGGGGGAGGAGGAGGCTCAGCAAACACAAGGCACAACATCCTCTGTGACCAACCGTAGCACTAGCCAGTCCAAGGCATCACATGTCAGAGCTGCTCCGGTGCAGAGCGCTGTTGTCTCAAAGAACACATGCAGGAACTCTGTTGTCTGGGAGTTCTTTAAGAAATGTGCAGTAGAGCGCAGCTTTGCTATTTGTAATCTATGTCAGATGAGGCTTAAGCGTGGGAAAGATACCGGACACTTGGGTACCACATGCTTGAGGCGACATATGAATGACTACCACACATC
>RXON01002771.1:0-28188 GCA_009667805.1 Leptobrachium leishanense | reverse complement strand
ACTCCCTATAACCTCTCCTATTACTCCATATAACCTCTCCTATTACTCCCTATAACCCTCCTACTACTCCAATATAAACCTCTTCCCTATAACCCTCCTATTACTCCATATAACCTCTCCCTATAACCCTCCTATTACTCCATATAACCTCTCCCTATAACCCTCCTATTACTCCATATAACCTCTCCCTTTAACCCTCCTATTACTCCATATAACCTCTACCTATAACCCTCCTATTACTCCATATAACCTCTCCCTATAACCCTCCTATTACTCCATATAACCTCTCCCTATAACCCTCCTATTACTCCATATAACCTCTCCCAATAACCCTCCTATTACTCCATATAACCCTCCTATTACTCTTTATAACCGCTCCCTATAACCCTCCTATTACTCCATATAACCTCTCCTATTACTCCATATAACCTCTCCCTGTAACCTCTCCTATTACTCCATATAACCTCTCCCTATAACCCTCCTATTACTCCATATAACTTCTCCATATAACCCCCCTATTACTCCATATAACCTCTCCCTATAACCCTCCTATTACTCCATATAACCTCTCCCTGTAACCTCTCCTATTACTCCATATAACCTCTCCCTATAACCCTCCTATTACTCCATATAACTTCTCCATATAACCCCCCTATTACTCCATATAACCTCTCCCTATAACCCTCCTATTACTCCATATAACCTCTCCCTGTAACCTCTCCTATTACTCCATATAACCTCTCCCTATAACCCTCCTATTACTCCATATAACTTCTCCATATAACCCCCCTATTACTCCATATAACCTCTCCCTATAACCCTCCTATTACTCCATATAACCTCTCCCTATAACCCTCCTATTACTCCATATAACCTCTCCCAATAACCCTCCTATTACTCCATATAACCCTCCTATTACTCTTTATAACCGCTCCCTATAACCCTCCTATTACTCCATATAACCTCTCCTATTACTCCATATAACCTCTCCCATTACTCCATATAACCTCTCCCTGTAACCCTCCCATTACTCCATATAACCTCTCCCTATAACCCTCCTATTACTCCATATAACCTCTCCCTGTAACCCTCCTATTACTCCATATAACCTCTCCCTGTAACCCTCCTATTACTCCATATAACCTCTCCCTATAACCCTCCTATTACTCCATATAACCTCTCCCTATAACCCTCCTATTACTCCATATAACCTCTCCCTATTACTCCATATAACCTCTGCCTATAACCCTCCTATTACTCCATATAACCTCTCCCTATAACTCTCCTATTACTCCATATAACCTCTCCCTATAACCCCCCTATTACTCCATATAACCTCTCCCTGTAACCCTCCTATTACTCCATATAACCTCTCCTATAACCCTCCTATTACTCCATTAACCTCTCCCTATAACCCTCCTATTACTCCATATAACCTCTCCCTGTAACCCTCCTATTACTCCATATAACCTCTCCCTGTAACCCTCCTATTACTCCATATAACCTCTCCCTATAACCCCCCTATTACTCCATATAACCTCTCCCTGTAACCCTCCTATTACTCCATATAACCTCTCCCTATAACCCTCCTATTACTCCATATAACCTCTCCCTATAACCCTCCTATTACTCCATATAACCTCTCCCTATAACTCTCCTATTACTCCATATAACCTCTCCTTATAACATTTCACAGTTCGATACAGATGATGCAGTATGAATAATAAGACACATTGACGTCCTTTTTAATGATTAACGTGTTTAATGCAAATGTCACTTTTGTTCATTTTGTTCCATAATCCCCGAAATGCTTGGAGCCCTCTTCCCCCACCCCGTTAGGTTCGCTTTAGAATCTCTCCTTTATACATCCATTCCTTCATATGTTCAGTAACAGACCAATAAATAGACGGATACTAGTTTTGGCACGGTATCATTCGGCCCCCTCCTAATCACCATTCACACTTCTAGCGGTAGTCCCCCTCCTCACCCCTTGATTCCCTCATCAAAAAAAAATATACACCTGAAATCCTTTTTCTGAAAGAAGGCGACGAAGGTGGATTGGCAAACACATGGCTTCCTCCCTCGCCTCTTCATGCCCTGATTCTCAGTCTACAATCATGAATGGCTGACAGCAGTGATACTTGCCTTAGGTTCTCAGCCCCAAAACCCAAGAGTGTCAGCAGATTCTCTAGTCCCACCATGCCCTGGACTTTTACATCACTAGAGGGGCTCGAGGGTTCCGACTTTTACATCTGAACCCAAATAGCCCCTATAAATAATTAGAAGTGTAAATGAATTCATGTAAGTACACGTAGGGAGAACCCGTACTCGGGTCTTGTCCTGACTCTTGCTGCATATGCTTGATTCTATACCATCCCACTCCCCCAAGTTGTTCCGGTGTACCTCTGGATTCTCCCTCCTCTGGCTATTGAGTGATACCCCAAGGGCAAGTGATTGATTGCGCTGGAAGTAGAGGTGTGTGTGTGTGTTTCCCACACCCTGGATCAGTGATAACGAATTATGGCCTCCAGATATTTCTGAACTCCATGTCCCATGATGCTTAGCCAGCCTAAAACGTGACTAAGCATCATGGGACATGTAGTTCTTGAAACATTCGGTGTGCCAAGATTCACCCTCGCTGCTCTAGACCAATGATGGTTAGCCCTGGCACACAGTGTTTTGGAACTACATGTCCCATGATCCTCTGACACTCTTGGGTGGCTGGAGAGCAAATCATAAAAAGGTTTATTTTCATACTTGTAGTATCGACTCATGTTTAAATAGCTTGATATAGTTAATTGATCTGCTCTTCATAAACTGTGTAAATTGGTTCCAGAAATTGAGTTTTTGGTTCAAATACCAGAACAAACGCCCTCGTGGAGCCTTATTACACATGCACGTGTGTTATGTAAGTAATATTCAGCATTATTCAAAGAGAATCGAAAAGCCACCGCACGTTCGGTGACTTTTCGTTCTCTTCAATTCGGTGCGATTTGGCGATCCCATTTCGGCGACCCTGCGGTGTATTCAGCAAGCACCACAGGGCCGCCGTAATGCAGGGAAAAGCCGCCGCGAACCCGCCGAAAACTCACTGCAAAACGAGGGCGAATGCACACCGAAACCCGCAAAAACATCTGGCTTAACTTGCCGAAGATGCCGGAGAAACCCGAGCAGGAGCCGATCACAGCGCAGAGCAGCCGCCGGAAAAAGCCGACACCGCAGACGAATGGAGTGGGGAAAAAAAACAGTATGCTTGAATGATTGACAAATGAAACGCTGCTTGCAAACAAACTACTGAGCGAAAATGTCTGAAATTCACATATGATCCAATGAATGATAATAAAAAGGGCTGTTACAGAAAAAAAGAAAAAACGATTTAAAAAAAAAAAAAAAAACTGAATTTTTGTTTTGGAAATAAATCCCAAAAAATGCCTAAAAGATCCTAAAAATTCTAAAAATCAAGAAACTTTTTACTGCAGAATATTATAATGAACGGTTTATTAGATATTGAATTAAAACGGGAATATTTTTAACATTGAAGCCTATGGGATTCGCCTGAATAAACCTGTCGAATTAAAACGGAAACGTTTCACTGCTGGTTTGTGTTCTCTGAATAGACGAACCAGTGCTTCTCTATGGGGATTTCACTGCCCTCGAACAGGCACCGTATGTGCAGGCAATTCGCCAACATTTGGCGAACTGCCTGCTCTCTGGATAGCCGAATGGCCAGGAAAGGTAAGCGTACACTGAATTTCAGCATTCGGTTACCATTCTCCAGCAATTCGGATCACTTTGAATATCCCTGATTGTCTGTGTTTTGTTAATTTTTGTGTGTGACACATATGCATGCCCTATATCTTACAGGAAACACATACATCTCCATGTTTACGTACACGTCTACACTCGCATATCATATGCATCATGTAACTGTGTGAATGGACACAAAGTACAGATTTCTCTTAAATTGTAAGCTCTTGAGCAGGGTACTCTTTACCTATCTTTCTCCATGTGTCAAAGTTATTTGTTAATATTATGTTTGTTTTGTCCTACCCATTGTACAGCACTTCAGATTATGTTGGCTCTTTTCAAACTGAGAGATAGTAACATACACTCACTGCCGGAGCTTCTGATTTCTTTCTTTTTTTTTTCTCAAGGGAAGAGGGGTGAGTGGGGCACCTTCCTGTGAGGTCAAGGGCAATTAACAAACACAGACCACCAGCACAGACACAGCACAGATACACGCAAAGTCCAGGGAGCAGGACCACCATAACCGCTGAGGACGCCACAGGGCCAAAGACTTCTAAAGGTCCCAGAGTCCTTGCAAATTCACCAGAAGGTACAGGTCACGAGGTCACCAGTCGCAATAGTCCATTATTTTCAATGGGACAGTTTCCAGTATGTCCACCGCGAGGCAGAAAATGTGGCCACCTTGGAGAGCCACGAGCCACTGATCCACAGCCATATCACCACAAAGCCGACAAAGTCCCATTTCGTTCTAGAAGTTCAGCATCATATTCGTGATACGGGGTCCCTTCAAAATTACCCCCCACCCCTGTCATATTATACGGCTGTTAGATAAGCCACAGTAAAGGACGAGAGCCCCCAATACTGTCCCTTTTTTTGAGAGAAGAGATCCAGCAGACATGGACAAGCAAGACTTCCACCTCTCGCCCGAAACTTGCCATTCCTTGAAACATAAAATCTAAGGGGAGATTGGACACTGAAGGGTCAGGAGTTTCTTTTCTAACTCGGACACCTGGAAAGAAGAGAGAATGATAAATAAGACAGAGAAAAATTATTTAAGAATAAAGTCTTCTCCACTAATGGAAAATTGGCAATTGGGATGGATCCATTGACCATCCAAGAAGATTTTTTTGAACGAATGTATGCCTAAAACATAGGAAGGGTTATTTTACAGTGAGCCACAATAAAGCTGTGGAATTCCCTGCCTGTTGAGGTGGTTGGGTCAGAGACTGTACAGACTTTTAAACAATGACTGGACGACTTCCTGCAAAAACATAATATTAAGGGTTATAATATTTAATATGTGGGTAAAAGCTTCTTCATCCAAGGAGAAATCTGACGCCGTTCTGGGGTCAAGAAGGAATTTTTTTCACAGTGTGTTGCATATTGGCGAGCGCTTCAGACTGGGTTTTTTGCCTTCTATTGGATCAACAGCAGTAGGTGATGTGTGAAAGGCTGAACTCGATGGATGCACATCTTTTTTGTGCTTATGTGCTGCCTTCTTTCCTGCTGTCAAAAAGAGAGCAGGAGAACCTCCCGTGGGTTAACTCTCTCCTGCTCTCTGCTGTCAGTCTAGCCCCAGGACAGTTTTACCAGCGGTTTCATGCAACAAGGTTTTTCTTTGCTATAAATGAAACCTATCAGGTTTATTCAGAGAGCGGTGAAAACCAGGAGAATGGCAGGAGAAGAGAACAATCTAGATTTATAATGTGAGATAAAGGGGAGAAATTTTCTGGTCTGGCTATTTCGACCTAGAATTTTCACTTCTCCAGCCATTCTCCGCGTTTTCACCTCTCTCTGAATAACCCTGTATGTGTTTATAAGCACATTGACAAGTCAGAATTTAGAGACTTATCAGTTATGTACACCAACCTAATTATCTTAGGTGATGTGAGCTTCTCCATACGTTTGCAAACGATAAGCTAATTAAGCAATAACAGTATCCACATATGCAGGGCTGCCTCTTGGTGGGTGCAGGAGGTGCGCTGCACTCGGCCCTGCTCTCCCAGTAACCGTGGACAGTGGATATGACCTGGATTGGCAGCAGGAGGTCATCTGTGAGGTGCACACACCCTGGTAAACCTGTAACGGTACTGGTGCACCTACAGGCAGCCAGTAACGCCCCCAGCAGTGAGTGGAGGACTTTTTGTTTCTGGCAGTTCATTGGTTTCTTCAGTTTGTCCCTGTGGTTCTAGATGGGCCAGACACGTAAACAGCTATTCCTGGAAGCAGCATGGAGGAGCTGTGAGCATCAGCCTGTAGGAGAGAGCTGCAAGAAGCTGCTGAGTATACATGTTGAGCTCATCTAGTTTTCTGTCTGTGTATCTGTATCTATTTCTCTAACATGGGGCTACTAAAATGGTGTACGGCTTGAAGGAGAAAAGTTACCAGGAAAGGCTTAATGATCTTAACATGTACAGCTTGGAAAAAAGACGAGACAGAGGAGATATGATAGAAACATTTAAATACGTAAAGGGAATCCACAAGGTAGAGGAAGGGAGTATATTTAAAAGGAAACAAAGTAGCAAAACAAGAGGACATAGTCTTAGATTAGAGGGGCAAAGGTTTAAAAGTAACATCAGGAAGCATTATTTTACTGAGAGGGTGGTGGATACATGGAACAGCCTTCCAGTAGAAGTGGTAGAGGCCAAAACAGTGATTGAATTTAAGCAGGCATGGGATAGGCATAAGGCTATCCTAAACAAAAGATAAATCCAGGTAAAGTATCCATGTAATTGGGCAGACTAGATGGGCCGAAAGGTTCTTATCTGCCGACATTTTTCTATGTTTCTAACATATATATTTTTTCTATATATTGGTCTTTTTTCCTGTATATATCTGGTTTTCTTTATATCTATTTCTTTTTTCTATATGTGCTCTTTTATCTTTATTTACCTCCTATCTATTTGTTGGCGCCAAGTCATCCTTACGCTATTAAGACCTAATGGAAATGGTGGGATAAAAAATATAAACCATTTCTTCTGATGTGAAGAATATATCAACTTGATACAAATACATCACATTGCGTTAAATCAACTACAGATTTTTAACATCTATTAATATTTATAATATTTCTGTATATATTCTTATTAAATTAATACTTGCTTGTTGAAATTAGTAATTTGGTTCTTTAAAGAAAAAACCAACAACAACAAACAAACAACAAAAACAAGTGTCTCTGAATTTTACCATTTACCTGGTAACACTCCTGCCAGCGCTGGAGATACATAAATGCTTAGAAAATCGTGTGGAGGAAAAGCTAAAACGTCTGGGACTTATTCTAGGTAAAACGATACAAAACGATTGTAGGGCATGTCAGTCGCCCACAGTTATCCATATGTTCACAAAATGTCAATCAGAAAATGCTGAAAGAATGATCACATTTGTAAGGGATAAAACGCACCTTTTCCTGTAACCTGAGGATCTCGGCAGCGTGAGCGTTCTCCACCTCTGCCAGCTCCTGCTTCTGCAGCTCCTCTTTCTTTAGGAAATCCACCTCTCTGTGAATAGAACAGTTGTGGTTTTTAAGCGTAAAGTTGCCATTGGTACAAGATGCACAGCCAGATGGGAAAATGAAGAAATGGGGCAGAAGATGATAATCAGGGGAACCACAGGTGGGAGGTTTATGGACAGTGGGAACCGGGATGGATATGCGTTAAGGTAAATGGAAATGATAGTGCAGGTAGATGGTGTTTTCTGGGTGGATGTATGGGTTTATGGAGAACGTAAATTCTGAAGTGGAAGTGGATGACCGGGAAGGCAGCTCTGGATGTGTATTATAGGATTGATGGTGGATTAAAAGTATAAAATGGTTTTGACTAGTGGTGCACCGAAATGGAAATTCCCGGCCGAAACCGAAAATGCGATATCGGATCGGCCGAAAACCGAAAATCAGACATGAGAACCTGGGTCTGGAGGCCGGGCCGAGCCGGGGACTCGCCTCATTCCGAAGGCCTGCCGAGCAAGCTGCTCGGCCGGGCCTCCAGGCCCAGGTTCTCATGGCTGATTGGTTGCACCTACATCCTTCTCAGGACCGAAGTATGGCCGAAGTAGGAGGATGTAGGTTGCCTACACATACTCACCTACATCGGCCCTGAGTCCTCCACCGGTGTCAGTCCTCCTGCATCCAGTGCCTGCTCTCTGTGTCGGGGTCAAAGGCTTCTGTGACGTCATACCGGCGACCAACGGAGAGAGGACACTGGATGTAGGAGGACTGCCACCGGTGGAGGACTCCGGGCCGATGTAGGTGAGTATGTGCAACGCTCTCCACCCCCCCAAACAAAATCCGTCACCTGGGCCTGGAGGCCCGCCTGAGCCCCCGGCTCGGCCAGCCTCCAGACTCAGGCGAGCCCCCTGCTCGGCGGGGCCTCCAGGCCAAGCCGGGGGCTCGCCTGAGCCTGGAAGCCGGCCGAGCAGGCAGCTCGGCTGGCCTCCAGGCTCAGGCGAGCCCCTAGCTCGGCCGGGCCTCCAGGCCCTATTTTGAAAGGGAAATTTTCAGACGATTTTTTTTCGGCTGAATTTTCCATTTCGTCCGAAACTGAAAACACCATTTTCGGCCGATAATTTTCGGTGGCTGAAATTTCGGTGCATCCCTAGTTTTGACCTTGAATGGTGCGTGCGGATAATTAAAATAAACAGATTGGTAGAAAGACAGGTTTCAGAGGAGCTGAAATAAGAGGCTTTTGAAGGAGTATGAACTTTGGAGAGAGTATGAACTGCAAAAGTGATACAAACTGCATAAAGTAGAATGACTGCGGGCTCTATTACATTCTTCATGCAAATGTTAACGCGTGCGCAAAAACGCATTATCGCGAGGGGCAACACCCTTTGCGCTGAACATTGTATTACAATGTCCGTGCAAAAAATGCGCGTTAATGTCTACTGCGGGTGAACCTGCGCGAACGCTGCGCGAGTGTACTGTAATGCGCGCGTCCTATACTTAACATTGTGAGCGCAAATGCGTTTGTGCGCTGGTTCGCGGATAGTATTACAATCTATGCGCAAAATTTAACGCACAGCGTTTGCGCGCATTATTTTAACGTCTTTGAACAGCTGGTGGTAACACCAAATCTGAACGTCCTGGCCGAAACCAAATACACCAGCCCCAAAAAAAAAAAAAATACAGCACAGTATAGTTACGCATTCTACGCATACCCAAACAATAAAATTGAGAAGTTGTGCGTGCTTTTTTATTGATGCAGCATATATGCGCAGATTGACTTTGGCAGGCGCAAAAACTTAATGGGAGACAATTAAGGTTCTTAATTTTGATTGGCTGAAATGCGTAAAAAAACAGTCCACACACTGATTTCTGCGGCAAAGTTTTTTGCGCGTCCGTCTTATGCATGTTATTTTTTGACGGATGAAAAAATGCGCGAGGATTGTAATACCAGCGTTGTTTAACGCTGCTCGCAAAAATTCATGCGTTCTGTGTGCGTTTTTGCGTGAAGAATGTAATAGAACCCTGCAAAGGGTGCATGCACTGCGGAAAGAGAATGAACTACAAAGGGAGTTTGATTAATGAAAGAAGTATGAACTGCAAACGGAATATGCAGTTCCTACTCCTTTCATAGTCCACATTCCCTTTGTACTTCAATATGTAATGAGTATGAACTGCGAAGGGAATGCGAACTACAAGGGGCATGTAAACTGTGAAAGGAGTATGAACTGTGAAGGGAGTATGAACTGCGAAGGGAGTATGAACTGCGAAGGGAGTATGAACTGCGAAGGGAATGCGAACTGCGAAGGGAATGCGAACTGCGAAGGGAATGCGAACTACGAAGGGCATGTAAACTGTGAAAGGAGTATGAACTGTGAAGGGAGTATGAACTGCGAAGGGAGTATGAACTGCGAAGGGAGTATGAACTGCGAAGGGAATGCGAACTGCGAAGGGAATGCGAACTGCGAAGGGAATGCGAACTACGAAGGGCATGTAAACTGTGAAAGGAGTATGAACTGTGAAGTGCATGTGAACTGTGAAAGGAGTATGAACTGCGAAGGGCATGTGAACTGTGAAAGGAGTATGAACTGCGAAGGGCATGTAAACTGTGAAAGGAGTGTGAACTGCGAAGGGAGTATGAACTGTGAAAGGAGTGTGAACTGCAAAGGGAGAATGAACTGTGAAAGGAGTATGAACTGTGAAAGGAGTATGAATTGTGAAAGGAGTGTGAACTGTGAAAGGAGTGTGAACTGCAAAGGGAGAATGAACTGTGAAAGGAGTATGAACTGTGAAAGGAGTGTGAACTGCAAATGAACTGTGAAAGGAGTATGAACTGTGAAAGGAGTGTGAACTGCAAAGGGAGTATGAACTGTGAAAGGAGTATGAACTGAGAAAAGAGTATGAACTGCAAAAACGCAAAACCAACACCAAGAAATATCATCCCTATCATTGTATATAAAACACAAAGACAACACCATGATATATCATCTGCAGCAGTATAAATAAAATGCATCAAACGCTGACATAAATGTTACATTATAAAAGTGTTTGTATGTAATCTGGTTTTTAAACCGGTTGACTTTATTTTGAAAAACAGATGTGTATTTGTGAAGAGATCTGATATTCCCTTCAACAATTGATTAGGCTGGAGGAAGGCAATGACAGCATCGCTGCTCGCCGTGGGCAATCACCAACGAGGGGAGCAGTCGGTCAGCTAATCGGATAATTAGGTTTTGTTGCGGTCGAGAGGGAGCTTCCCTTCTACTGTAATTTATACCCTGAAACAATAAGGTGCCCTGTACAGGATAAAATGACAACTTCCTTTAAATGCTCATAATTTCCTTTTCATAGCGCAATTTTTTTATTTTATTTTAATTTTGCATAATGATTTCATACATTTCTCATCAGGCACTGCGGCCGTTCCAGGGGTCCCCGGGGTCTTCCTATGTGTTAAGAAGCATCTTCTAGAACGGCTGCTTGAAAACATCACTGACCAGCTTGAATAAATAAATTTGTTATACATTGTACGTCGATGAAAAATTGATCAGATGCAAAATCTCTTAACAGCAGCTTTTGGCAACCAGTATATTTATTTATATTTTTAATGCTCCTAACATAAAAATCGAGTGACTGGGCATCACTCGTTACTCACCGGCTCCCTCTACCGTACATTTGCCTAACCTATACCAGCCACGGCAAACCTTGGCACCCCACATGTTTCAGAAAGACATGTCCCATGATTCTTAATCACAGATAAAGCTGGCTGAGCATAATGGGACATGTAGCTCAGAAACATCTGGGGTGCCGAGGTTTGCCGTCACTGTCCTATCTGAAGTGCAGTTGGTATAAGGCTGGGGTCAGACGAGCGCAGTGCGAACGCGCGTGCAGCCGCACTTAATCACGGCCGTAGTAGAAGCAAATGACGGCCAATGACGGGCAATATACGAAGTACGGCCGCACGAAAGTGCGGCTGCACAACGCAAGCGGCAAACAAACGCATTTTTTCGAGAACGTGATACCGCTAGTACTGACGTACAGAGTGCGCTGCATCCGCTAGCGGCGTGTGTGCGTGATTAGGAGACGTCAGACGCTGCTACTGTCCGGCCAACATCACGTCCAGACGCAAAAAGTGTTTTATTGATGATCCGTACAAAATCACGGACGAAAATGCGCATCGTATGACCGCTATCGCGTATTCCGTGAAAAAATACGTCCATTCGTTCGAAACGCACTTTTTGATGGACGACGCGAAAAATGCGTTTGTCTGACTCTAGCCTAAGGCTAGGGTCAGACGAACGCATTTTCGCGTTGTCTGTGAAAAAGTGCGTTCGAACGAATGGACGCATTTTTTCACGGAGTTCGCGATAGCGGTCATACGATGCGCATTTTCGTCCGTGATTTTGTACGGATCATCAATAAAACACTTTGTGCATCTGGACGTTATGTTGGCCGGACATTAGCAGCGTCTGACGTCTCCAATTCACGCACACACGCCACTAGCGGACGCAGCGCACTCTGTACAACCGTACTAGCGGTTTTACGTTCTCCACAAAATGCGTTCGTTTGCCACTTGCGTTGCGCAGCCGGACTTTTGTGCGACCGTACTTCGTGTATTGGCCGTCATTGCCCGGCATTTGCTGCTACTACGGCCGTGATTAAGTGCGCCTGCACGCGCGTTCGCACTGCGCTCGTCTGACCCTAGCCTAAATGTATCGTATTCATCCTCTGCAGCACGTCATGATCAGTAAAACTCCAAACTGCGAATTTGCCAGTTATGCGCCGGCAGTGGTATACAGCCCACCTGTTTACTGACAAGAACTTAAAATTCTGTATATTTTAACCCCTTTGCCAGGTTAAGGCTAGTATCAGACGAACGCAGTCATCATGTCCGTGTCGCCGCACAGTCTACCATCCGCCGTAGCATTGATTTGTGATCAATAGAGACCAACATACAAAGTACGTGCTCACTGAAGTGCGCACGCACCACGCAGGTGGCAACGGACGCCATTTAGGCCTTGACGTAAAAGCGCTACGACGGACGCCCGACGCCCAGAGTGCGACACATCCACGTAGCGGCCTGTGTGCGTGAGGAGGCGACAACAGACGCAGAGCATTTGCGACGTCCATCAACCTTGACGCTCAGAAGTTTTTTTTGGTCTGGCTGACTATACCTGTCATTTAATTTTAATTCATTTTGTTTCCCATATTTCCCTTTTTTTTCTACATCCGTCCAAAAAAACGGACCGTGTGGTGTCTGCAGTATCTTCTGTCAGTACGTACGTTATGCACGCACGCACGCAGAGTGCGCTTAGACTACGCTCGTCTGACATTAGCCTAAATCAAACACTTCGAGCCATTAAGGTGAAAATGACACGTCCCGTCATCATAGCAGGTGATTCCTGGAAGTGCAAGATTATCTGAATTGAGCTAGAAACTGAAAACAGATAAAGGACTTGTCTTTTTTGTGATCTCGTCTACTCCTTCCATCAATGAACACTGTTGTTTAAAATCTTCAAAAAAGAAAACAAAAAGGTTTAGAATAAAGATCAGGGATCTCAAACTCTGACACCAGAGGCTCTATTACATTCTTCGCGCAAACGTCAACGTCCGCGCAAAAACGCATTAATGCGAGGGGCAAAACCCTTTGCGCTGAACGTGGTATTACAATCTCAGCGCAACAAACGCGCGTATACGTCTACTGCGGGTGAACCTGCGCAAACGTGCGAGCTTACTGTACTTCGCACGTCCTATACTTAACATTGTGAGTGCAAATGCGTTTGTGCGCTGGTACGCGGATGGTATTACAATCTATGCGCAGTCTGTAACGCATAGCCTTTGCGCGCGTAATTTTAGCAACTCCTGAAAGCTGGTGTTAATGGCAAATTCTATCAACCTGGCCGAAACCAAATACACCAGCCCAAAAAAAAATACGCAGCAAAATATAGTTACACATTCTACACATACCCAACCAATAAAATGGAGAAGTTGTGCGTGTTGTTTTTTTTTTGATACAGCATATATGCGCAGATTGACTTTGACAGGTGCAGAACCTTAACGTGAGACAATTAAGGTTCTTAATTCTGATTGGCTGAATCGCGTGAAAAAAACCAGTCCGCACACGGATTTCTGCGCGCAACGTTAAAGCGCACGCATATTTGCGCGTCTATTTTACGCGCGTTATTTTTTGACGGATGAAAAAATGCATGAGCATTGTAATACCAGCGTTGATTTACACGCGTTAACGTTTGACGCTTCGCGCAAAAATTCACGCGTTTACCGTGCATTTTTGCATGACGACTGTAATAGGGCCCCAGATGTTTCTGAACTACAACTCCCTTGATCCTTTGGTCATTTACTGGATTCCAAGAATTCTTGGAATTGTAGGCAACAAACATCTGGTGGGGCAGAGTCTGACATATCCCAGGATATATGATTAATCAGGCGAATCCTATAGGTTGCAATGTAAAAAAAAAAATCTCAATTTTTATTAAATATTTATTCATACGTTTAAGTTTATTCTTTTCATTTGCAGCAAAAAGTCTATTTTTTTAGGCATTTTTCGTGATTTCGTGAGTGCACCATGAAATACAACCAATTAATTCCTAAAAACAGAAACAATTTGTTGTTTTTCGTTTCGTTTTTGTATCGGATCATTTCGTTTCGGACGGATCTGATTCGTATTTCGTTCCGGCTTCCGAAAAACAAATCGGGTAAATTTCATCCGAATTTGGTTCAGGAAAGAAACGAAACGCACATGTCTAGCATGCATCCGAATTCAGCAGAAATCTCATACAAGGCCATTCTGATTATATATTAGGGTTGCATCACAGGATTCCCAGAAATGAGGTAAAATCCAGTAAATGAAACTTAACTAGCCACTAGAGTTTCAGGAACATATCTTTGCGGTGTGTTCATCACTCTCACTTTGCAGTCCATCGTTCTCACCTTGCAGTCCATCACTCACCTTGCAGTCTATCAATCTCACCAGTTCATTACTCTCACCTTGCAGTCCATCACTCTCACCTTGCAGTCTATCACTCTCACCAGTTCATCACTCTCACCTTGCAGTCCATCGTTCTCACCTTGCAGTCCATCACTCACCTTGCAGTCTATCAATCTCACCAGTTCATTACTCTCACCTTGCAGTCCATCACTCTCACCTTGCAGTCTATCACTCTCACCAGTTCATCACTCTCACCTTGCAGTCCATCGTTCTCACCTTGCAGTCCATCACTCTCACCTTGCAGTCTATCACTCTCACCAGTTCATCACTCTCACCTTGCAGTCCATCGTTCTCACCTTGCAGTCCATCACTCACCTTGCAGTCTATCAATCTCACCAGTTCATCACTCTCACCTTGCAGTCTATCACTCTCACCAGTTCATCACTCTCACCTTGCAGTCCATCACTCTCACCTTGCAGCTCATCACTCTTACCTTGCAGTCCATCACTCTCACCTTGCAGTCCATCACTCTCACCTTGCAGTCCATCACTCTCACCTTGCAGTCCATCGCTCTCACCTTGTAGTCTATCACTCTCACCAGTTCATCACTCTCACCTTGCAGTCCATCACTCTCACCTTGCAGTCCTCCACTCTCACCTTGCAGTCCATCACTCTCACCTTGCAGCCCTCTCCTCCCTGTTTCTCACCCTCCAACCCTTCTAGATTGTAAATTCCCACGGGAATAGGGCCATCATTTCCTCCTGTTTGGTTTGCCAATTGTTGTTCGGTCTGAATGTATTGTAACCTGGTCTATATTGTGCCCATTATTCAGCGCAACGGAATATGTTGGCGCTATAATAAAGAATAATAATTGAAAGGATGCAGGTTGGGGGATGCGTTTGTGTTTACTTCCTCACCCCATGTAAAATGTCTGATCCATAGTTCAAGGTTACATGGTGGGAAAGGGAGGACAGTTGTGAGTAAACATGCAGCGGAGCATGAATGGGAAATATTCAAATGATTTATTTAAATGATGTAACGTATCAAGAGGAGTCCAGGAAACGAATGTGATAGGTACGAGGATGCAGGAGGAAGAAAAATAAGTAAACGGATGATAAACTGCTGTGTGACTAATAGCAGTGAGTGGGTGGGTGAGAGGGAAGATGTAAATTAATTAAAAGAGGTGGCGATGACGGAGAAGGATGCCAGCACGCTCAAGAGAGGAGAAGCCAGCGGTAAATCAATGAGGGGGAGGTGGATAAGTGAAAGGGAAAAATTGTATATGTGAGGGATCGGGAAGACCAATGAAAAGGAAATACATGGGAAAAAAATGGAAACGAAAAGAAACTATGAAGCACCGGGTGCGTGAAAGGCAAGATATGTGCAAATAGATAAACAGAAAATTATTGGCAATGATTAATTCGCCCTAGGAGATCCCCTGAAATCTTGCCTTTCCTCTTGAAGAAGAAAAGGGTTTTCCCATCCCTGAAAGTAGACTAAAGGGTCTATTTCAGTGCTTTGATTTTCACTGCATTTCGGCAACTACATTTTGATGAAATTGGACTAGCCGAAGCGGTTATCGGACATAAGCGAAAAACGCCGATAACCGCTGAAATTGCTATGGCGGATTCTGCCAAGCTGGAAAAAAAAAGAAAAAGAAACTCCTTGCAGGAGTTAAAATCAATAAAAAGCATTAAAAATGTGTCTAAATAATAGAAAAGGTCTTTTAAAAAATAATAAAAAGGTCTGTAAAAAAAGAAAAAAATACGGGCTCTACAATCTTCACGCAAAAATGCAAGCAGAACGCGTGAATTTTTGAGCGAAGCGTCAACGCGCGTAAAACAGCGCTGGTGTTACAATCCTCGTGCATTTTTTCATCCCTCAAACAATAACGCGCGTAAAATGGATGCGCAAAAACACGCGCGCAGCAAGGATGCGTGCAGAAATCAGTGTGCGGACTGTCTTTTCACGCGATTCAGCCAATCAGAATTAAGAACCACAATTGTCTCACGTTAAGTTTTTGCGCCTGTCAAAGTCAATCTGCGCATATATGCTGCAACAATAAAAAAACACGCACAACTTCTCAAATTTATTGGTTGGGTATGTGTAGAATGTGTAACTATACTTTGCCGCGTATTTTTCTTTGGGCTGGTGTATTCGGGTTCGGCCAGGTTGATAGAATTTGCCATTAACACCAGCTTTTAGGAGTTGCTAAAATTACGCACGAAAAGGCTGTGCGTTACAAACTGCGCATAGATTGTAATACCATCCGCGTACCAGCGCACAAACGCATTTGCGCTCACAATTTCTCCATTTTATTGGTTTGGTATGTGTAGAATGTGTAACTATACATTGCAACATTTTTTTTTTGTGCTGGTGTATTTGGTTTCGGCCAGGTCGGTCAGATTTGCCATTAACACCAACTTTTTAGGGGTTGCTAAAATTATGCGCGCAACGGCTGTGCGTTAAATCCTGCGCATAGATTGTAATATCATCCACGTACCAGCGCACATTCGCGTTTGTGCTCACAATGTTAAGTATAGGACGCACGCAGTATAGTAAACTCGTGCAGCATTCGCGCAGGTTCACTCGCGGTAGATGTATACGTGCCTTTGTTGCGCTGACATTGTAATACGACGTTCAGCGCAAAGGGTTTTGCCCCTCGCGTTAATGCTTTTTTGCACCGGCGCAAACGTTTGCGTGAAGATCGTAATAGGGCCCTACAGGTTTTAAAAAAAGGTAAAAGCTTTAAAAATAGAGGGTCTATTACAATCTTCGCGCAAACGTTTGCGCCGGTGAAAAAAAGCATTAACGCGAGGGGCAAAACCCTTTGCGCTGAACGTCGTATTACAATGTCAGTGCAACAAACGCGCGTATATGTCTACCGTGGGTGAACCTGCGCGACCGCTGCGCGAGCTTACTGTACTTCGTGCGTCCTATACTTAACATTGTGAGTGCAAATGCGTTTGTGCGCTGGTACGCTGATGGTATTACAATCTATGCGCAGTCTGTAACGCACAGCCTTTGCGCGCATAATTTTAGCAACTCCTAAAAGCTGGTGTTAACGGCAAATTCTATCAACCTGGCCGAAACCAAATACACCAGCCCAAAAAAAAAATACGCAGCAAAGTATAGTTACACATTCTACACATACCCAAACAATAAATGTGAGAAGTTGTGAGTGTTTTTTTTATTGATGCAGCATATGGGCCCTATTACAATGTTAACGCAAACGTTAACGCTCACTTGCGTGAGCGTTAACGTTTGCTGCAGTATTTACCGCATATTGCAATCCAAAACCCGTTTGCGTTTGGTACCTTGCACTCCTCTGCGCAAGGTTACTGTACTTTGTGCTCCCTATACTTAACACGGGGAGCGCCAAGTGTTAATCAGCACGAGCGTTTTAACGCGAAGATTGTAATAGGGCCAAATAATGATAATAATAAATGGTCTTTCATAAAAAATAAAGCAGATAATACATTTTTTACATTGAAATCTGTGGAATTCGCCTGTTTATACCTGTAGAATTGAAAAAAAAAACCACAAATTCAGGGCATTGTAACGGCTGGGTGGAGTAGAGGTAACATCACTGCTCTGTGTGGAGAGAGCCTGTGGATACATGGGTTCGATCCTGACGACCACCTCTCCAGTAAGTGTCCTTGGGCAAGACACCTAACGGTACATACTCGCCACCCAGGACGTACTTGAAAACGAGAGAAATCTCAATGTATCCTTCCTGGTAAAATCCTTTCTCAATTTCGAAACAATCTGCCATTCCATGAATAGAAGACACTATAGTCTATGGGACAATTTTGGTGCCAGAGAACCACGGCGAATTGCACCATATTTGGCCGTCACTTCGCCTGTATTTGGTGATTTCACAGCTTTGTGAATAGACAGTTTTCATCATTGGGTGCAATTTCGGGCCATTTCGGCGTTTAGTGAATAACACGTAAGGCTCTTTGTATATATAAGGATATGTTTGGGTGTCCTCATGGCATACTCCTCATCATGTAAAGCAGAAATACTCCCTGGAGTACTGTGCCCATGTGAGCCTCATGGTGATAAAGTGATATAAGTGTAGGGATGCTAAAGACGTTTAGGAATACGTGACGCGTTGGCAGTTACTTACTTCTGTTGGTACTCCTTGATGAGCCTCTTGGCCTTGCTGTACTTTCGCTCAAGTCCTTGGTGCTGGGCTTGGGTCTCTTTCAGATGCTCATCCACTGCCTGGCACAGACTCTGAGCTTCCATCCAATACCCCTGAAGCTTCTCCACCCGGTCCCGGTTCTCTTGAACACTCTGCTGTAACTGGACCTTCTCTACTCGCCAACGTGAACGCTCTTGTTCCAAGCCTGCCAGCTGCATAGAACAGGTGAGAGTATTAGAAAAAGGTTCAACCCTATGTCACATATTACAGAACCCCGGGTCCAGTCCAAGAGGAGTGCGAAAATGCAGGATCATTCTTCTAAAACAGGGGAAGAAGGCTTTCCTACATCACTGGACCTCCTCTAGCCATCCCATTTTTACAGATGTCCACTGCTGCCTATTATTAATGATCCGTTTAGACTGGACGGAAACGGACTTCCATAAAGCCACCTGACAGAATCCTTTTCCTCAGCCTGGAAGTATCTACTCTCGTATCTCTCCACCAACCAATGTACCAAACGTCTATCCACATTCCTTGTCACACCCTGGTTAATCTTTGAGCCTCTCGAAGGCTCACCTCTCTTATTTCTATTCCATGGTTATCCCTACACCTGCATCCTGAGTCCTGCTCGTCCATTATTACTGCGTCCTTGTGGCTGCTCGCCATTGTGTACAGCAAGTGGACGCCATCTTGACACACAGAGTTTACCATCTGACGCCGTGTAATACTGCAATGCAACTACATGCATTGACTAGAATGACGCCAGCATCAACCTTGCTTCTCCACCCTGCGTCAGGTGCCAGATCCACTGATGTGGCATGATGACTAAAAGGACAACTAGTAGGTTTGTTGAGGGTGGCAATGTCTGCCACATGGAGAAACCAGAGATTCCAATCACCTTTCTCTTTAGTTGCTGAATCTCTGCTTCGGTCACAGCATGTTTGATCTGGAGCTGCAAGGCACGGAAAACATATTGTATGAATGGGTAGATTAAAAAGTTCTAGGTGCCAGACAGCTGTTGTAATAATATGTCACCTCTTTAAACTTGTGCACTAGTTTTTCAGGGTCCATCTCTACCGGCGATAAGGCGTCTTCTCCTTCAGGCAGCTCAAACACCTCAATGGCCAGATCTCCACCTGGGAACATGGGGCTCATCTCTTCATCCTCCTCATCCGTGGCATACTCCCCTGTCTGAAAACCCGTCCAAATCCCAATTTAGACTTATACACAAAGAACGCATTATTCGTCACGGTAAGGTAGACGGAGTAACCCCTGTCAGCGTTAATGGGACATTCTGGTCATAAAACAGGTTAGTACAGGGTTATTCATATAGACCTAAACCCAATGTTCTTGTTATAGATCATAAACAAAAAAAAAGGAAATTAATGAGACATTAAGGAAACGTACCTCCTCTTATGTGGAGCACATCCTATCGCAACAAGTGCTGGAAGTGGTTGCCACATTCTCTTAGGCACATGTCAACACGGCGTTGCATGTAGTTACTAACATGTCTCAATAATGCATCAACAATGGTCAAAGGTCCTCCCCACCGGTGCTGCAGGAAGGCCAAGAACTGTGCTGGTGGACCATGAATAGCCACGGCAGCCCCCTTCCTGGAATGTCTTACATGTTCTCAGCTCTCCTGCAGGCTCAGCAGGTGTGCCCAGACTGGCTATTTAACATGGTCACACCCTTCCTTCTTCCAATGCTTCTGCCTTGAAGTTCACAACTCATTGCATCTGCCTGTCTGCTAGTAGCTACTCTCCGGACTCTGCATATTTCCGTCTACCGAACCTTTGGCCTTGTTTCCTGGACTTCCCTTGCTCTCCACTTGCCCTCGACATATGGACTTTGTTTTAGGACTTTGTTACATGAATCACCCCTTTCTGGATATCACCCTTGGAACACCCTGCGCTCCACTGAACCCAATCCGTGTCTCCTGTATCCCTGCAACCCTGGTGTTCAGCCCTGCTCTAAGTTCCCAGTCAGCCCTTTTCCTGACCTGTTTGGTGTCTCATGTTAGTGTTCCTTTCCTTTTAGATCTACTGTATATACGAAAAACTTTGGGTTGGGGTCTGTATGAAACTATGTGCATCAAGTTAAAATCATAATATTATAAACCGTTAAGTTCCACTTTCTTTTGGTTTTAAAATGATTTTACGTAAACCTTTAAAAATTGCATTTATTGCATTGGAAACTGTGATACCTCCTCACATTCCTGATCATAAAGTATCCAATCACATGCTTCTCCTAGAGAAAAGCTGAGGCCATACATAAGAAACATACACAATCCACACACATTGATTAAACGGACACATTGTCCATTCACTCGCATATCCACATCACACTGACACATTGCACCATTACGTAGTTCCCCCGATTTGCCATGTTTTCCTGGAAGCATATCGCTCCATCAAGCTAGGAAGGAGGTGCCAAACATCGTCCATATATGTGGAATTTCCAGATTGGTGTAATATGGGCAGATGTAAACTCAGAGCTTACATCGTCTATAGCCCTGAACTACATAATGCGTCTTACATGAATGAATACAAAACACAACGCAGCCCTTTCAGAATCATTTCCCTTGAGGTTTGTGGCTAATCTCTGGCATTCCAGCCATAGCGTGCCTCTTGTTCGCAACGACTTGGTTTTGATGTCTCCTTGAAAACTGGAAATTGTTTTGGGCAGCTTCTGGTGTGGCAAATTTGTTATTAATTAGGATTTATTGGTTCATGTATTCATTTAATTTATTACCAAGGATTAGATCAAGAGTTAAAAGAGAGAAAACAAATGATATTAAATTTACTGTCTGGGCACTAGGCTTGGTAATATATTCCATTTCTGACTTTTCATAGAGAATGCATTCATGTGGTGCCATTCAGGAAGTAAATAGTAAATAATCATTTCCTACCCATATCCTTAACCTCACATTTATCAATGTTGTAACAATCTGCGCATTTTCGCATGACCTTATTCTCTCTCCATAGCACACACAGACTGCACTGCTCCTTACCCTCTGCTGTCCCACCCAACCCCAGTCCATAATTTCAGGTCTCCTTTCCAGCTGTCTCCACTTTCTCTCTAATTACTCTCACTAAGTCCAGGCTTCTGGTCCGTCCCATGCAGCCCTGCTACCCATTTTCACATTCCCTCTGCTCCCATCTGTTTCACCTACCCCAGTCCCTTAGATTGTATGCTCACAGGATGTCTGAATGAGCACTTGGGTAAGTGCTGTACTACCTGGACAGTTATCCTATGGCCAGGGTTATCTTTTCATCATGTATTATGTACGTCTCCTGTTTGTGCTCCCCTATTGTAAAGCGCTATGGAATATGCTGGCGCTGTATAAATGTCTGTAACTGTAACTGATTTGTGCAGTTTCTTTGAGTTCAGCAATTGCTGGATTTATTTAAAAAAAAACATGTTTATTAAGTGCAATGTGCATGTGAAAAAGCCGACAATCCTTAAACTCACTTGATTTTGAGCCTCTTTTAAAATAAACTGGCTCTGTATTGATGACAGCGCGCCGATACAGGAATCTCCTCCCACCCTGCGTTAACTTGCCCCAACTGCACATATTTTAAAAAAGACCAGCGACAACTCCACAGATTCGCCCCTCACGTCTCCAACGAATGTTGGAGGTGCTCTTCTGGGGTGGGAACGATGGGACACATATGGTGGCACTGCCCTAAGGTAGTACCGGTCTGGAGGGACGTATCGTCCTTACTTACAGAGGTGCTCGGTCAAAATATTCCGTGTTTGCCTGAGGTTTTGCTGTTGGGCATGATTCATCTACCTCGCCCACATCTTCGCATGATGTTTATTATAGTTTCCACGACTCTGTTACTTCTTGCTCGTCAATGGAAATCGGTCGTGGTCCCGACACTACGCCAACTAACACAATTGCTAAACAATTACCGTGACTTTGACATTAAAGTAAACAACATGTGTGGGTTGACAACCCCCAAGAAGGACCCTTGGGCAATATGGGATATACACAAGATATACAAAGCGTGCGGGTTGTAAGATATTCTATGGATGTAGTGCTGTTTGGCCTTGCATCGTTGGACTCCTCCTCGCTGAATAGAGTAACCTCAGATTGACATCCTGGTATTCCCCTACCTCCCCCCCCCCGTTTTATTTATTTATTTATTTTCTCTTTTCCTTCTTCAAGTGGGTGGGTATTATATTTACACTTCGTATCGACAATTATGCGACACACCGCTCTGAGTGCCGCCAAGTTGAGCACATTTAGACAGAATCGAATTTATGATGTCGTATTTGAACAACACAATGCTGTATATATAGCCCAGATATGTTGTGCATATTCCCCACTCTTTCTTTCTATATCCCTTGATCCTGTTATTTTTGAAAAATAAAAAACTTTTATTCAAAAAAAAAAAAAAGACCAGAGACCATAGCACGGTATGCCTGCACTTTCATGTAGGAGAAAACAAAAGAACACATGTGCACTCACCCTTTATAGAGCCTTAATAGTATAGGCTAAAATGTCACACCTCCACACCTCAATATAAAACTAGTTATTTTAAAACCGGCTCTAGACCAAGTGAGTTTGAGGATTGTTGGAGTTTTCACATACACACTGGACTTGGCAATATTTGCACTATTGTTGTTTCTTTTTTCTCTTTTTTTATTTCAATGGATGGAACAAGAAATGGCTTTGTTGGATAACATAATGTTTTTTGTTTCCTGGCAATAACCTATTTTCGCAGAGAATTGCAGGTTAATCCTTAGGTAATGCACTGTTGGGAGATTTTACTTTCTTTTTTGTAACACAGCACTATTTGAAGGACAACTATTGCATCAGTCTCTTTGTTTTTTGGCTGCGTACTAAGCAATGGTCTCACCGGGTCACTATATTATCAGAAGGAACTTGTTGGGTGGTCTATTCACTTATATTTATTAAGTCTTCTACGTATCTAAGAAAAAGTATACTCCTGAAAAAGCACCGGTACATTTAACTTACCTCTTCATCCTCCTCATTGCACTGATTATATTGCTGCTCCATGTTCTCTCGCTGCCATCTCTCCTGCTCCAGGGTTTGCTGAATGAGCTGGGCCACCTCACTCTGTTCTCCAGGTTTCTCTCGACCGATAAGGAACCTGTCACAGAAAGCTTAGCATCATCCGACCCATGAGTGCCTTCGTATCCCTTTCACCCACTGCAGGCGTTTTCAGCACCTCATGGTTTACCGGGTGGCGAGTGCCGTACGATGAGCCAGCAAACCTCCATATAATCCATGTACAATGCTTATTACATCTGTACTGCTACAAAGGGTAAAAAACACATGGACTCTCACCTCACACGTCCCTTTGTGTTCCTCAAGACGGACGCCGCAAAGGATTGGGTGACTCCAACTAAACTGGTCCCGTCTACTTCCACTAGAAGGTCATTCACCTGGATCCTGCACAAACGTTCAAGAATGGGACAAGGTGGGTGTAATTATTCAACTTAAATATTGCGACTGTATGAAACCGTGAGGATTAACACCTGACACAAAGTGTATCCTATATGGAGTGATACAAGGGGTTATAGAGAGAGATTCTATGGAACGATTATATGGAGTAATAGGAGGGTTATATGGAGGGGTTATATGGAGTAATAGGAGGGTTATAGGGAGAGGTTATATGGTGTAATAGGAGGGTTATAGGGAGAGGTTATATGGAGTAATAGGAGGTTATAGGGAGAGGTTATATGGAGTAATAGGAGGGTTATAGGGAGAGGTTATATGGAGTAATAGGAGGGTTATAGGGAGAGGTTATATGGAGTAATAGGAGGGTTATAGGGAGAGGTTATATGGAGTAATAGGGGGGTTATAGGGAGAGGTTATATGGAGTAATAGGAGGGTTATATGGAGGGGTTATATGGAGTAATAGGAGGGTTATAGGGAGAGGTTATATGGAGTAATAGGGGGATATAGGGAGAGGTTATATGGAGTAATAGGAGGGTTATAGGGAGAGTTATATGGAGTAATAGAGGGTTATAGGGAGAGGTTATATGGAGTAATAGGAGGGTATATGGAGGGGTTATATGGAGTAATAGGAGGGTTATAGGGGAGAGGTTATGTGGAGTAATAGGAGGGTTATAGGGAGAAGTTATATGGAGTATTAGGAGGGTTATAGGGAGAGGTTATATGGAGTAATAGGAGGGTTATAGGGAGAGGTTATATGGAGTAATAGGAGGGTTATAGGGAGAGATTATATGGAGTAATAGGAGGGTTATATGGAGAGGTTATATGGAGTAATAGGGGGGTTATATGGAGAGGTTATATGGAGTAATAGGAGGGTTATAGGGAGAGGTTATATGGAGTAATAGGAGGGTTATAGGGAGAGGTTATATGGAGTAATAGGAGGGTTATAGGGAGAGGTTATATAGAGTAATAGGAGGGTTATAGGGAGAGGTTATATGGAGTAATAGGAGGGTTATAGGGAGATGTTATATGGAGTAATAGGAGGGTTATAGGGAGAGGTTATATGGAGTAATAGGGGGATATAGGGAGAGGTTATATGGAGTAATAGGAGGTTATAGGGAGAGGTTATATAGAGTAATAGGAGGGTTATAGGGAGAAGTTATATGGAGTAATAGGAGGGTTATAGGGAGAGGTTATATGGAGTAATAGGAGGGTTATAGGGAGAGGTTATATGGAGTAATAATAGGAGGGTTATAGGGAGAGGTTATATGGAGTAATAGGGGGATATAGGGAGAGGTTATATGGAGTAATAGGAGGGTTATAGGGAGAGGTTATATGGAGTAATAGGGGGATATAGGGAGAGGTTATATGGAGTAATAGGAGGGTTATAGGGAGAGGTTATATGGAGTAATAGGAGGGTTATATGGAGTAATAGGAGGGTTATATGGAGTAATAGGAGGGTTATATGGAGTAATAGGAGGGTTATATGGAGTAATAGGAGGGTTATAGGGAGAGGTTATATGGAGTAATAGGAGGGTTATAGGGAGAGGTTATATGGAGTAATAGGAGGGTTATAGGGAGGTTATATGGAGTAATAGGAGGGTTATAGGGAGAGGTTATATGGAGTAATAGGAGGGTTATAGGGAGAGGTTATATAGAGTAATAGGAGGGTTATAGGGAGAGGTTATATGGAGTAATAGGAGGGTTATAGGGAGAGGTTATATGGAGTAATAGGGTTATAGGGAGAGGTTATATGGAGTAATAGGAGGGTTATAGGGAGAGGTTATATGGAGTAATAGGGGGGTTATAGGGAGAGGTTATATGGAGTAATAGGAGGGTTATAGAGAGAGGTTATAACTGTAACTGATTTGTGCAGTTTCTTTGAGTTCAGCAATTGCTGGATTTATTTAAAAAAAAAACATGTTTATTAAGTGCAACGTGCATGTGAAAAAGCCGACAATACTTAAACTCACTTGATTTTGAGCCTCTTTTAAAATAAACTGGCTCTGTATTGATGACAGCGCGCCGATACAGGCATCTCCTCCCACCCTGCGTTAACTTGCCCCAACTGCACAAATTTTAAAAAAAGACCAGAGACCATAGCGCGGTATGCCTGCACTTTCATGTAGGAGAAAACAAAAGAACACATGTGCACTCACCCTTTATAGAGCCTTAATAGTATAGGCTAAAATGTCACACCTCAATATAAAACTAGTTTATTTTAAAACCGGCTCTAGACCAAGTGAGTTTGAGGATTGTTGGAGTTTTCACATACACACTGGACTTGGCAATATTTGCACTATTGTTGTTTCTTTTTTCTCTTTTTTTATTTCAATGGATGGAACAAGAAATGGCTTTGTTGGATAATATAATGTTTTTTGTTTCGTGGCAATAACCTATTTTCGCAGAGAATTATATATATATAGAGTAATAGGAGGGTTATAGGGAGAGGTTATATGGAGTAATAGGAGGGTTATAGGGAGAGGTTATATGGAGTAATAGGAGGGTTATAGGGAGAGGTTATATGGAGTAATAGGGGGGTTATAGGGAGAGGTTATATGGAGTAATAGGAGGGTTATAGGGAGAGGTTATATAGAGTAATAGGAGGGTTATATGGAGTAATAGGAGGGTTATAGGGAGAGGTTATATGGAGTAATAGGAGGGTTATAGGGAGAGGTTATATAGAGTAATAGGAGGGTTATAGAGAGAGGTTATATGGAGTACTAGGAGGGTTATATGGAGAGGTTATATGGAGTAATAGGAGGGTTATATGGAGGGTTATATGGAGTAATAGGAGGGTTATAGGGAGGTTATATGGAGTAATAGGAGGGTTATAGGGAGAGGTTATATGGAGTAATAGGAGGGTTATAGGGAGAGGTTATATGGAGTAATAGGAGGGTTATAGGAAGTGGTTATATGGAGTAATAGGAGGGTTATATGGAGAGGTTATATGGAGTAATAGGAGGGTTATAGGGAGAGGTTATATAGAGTAATAGGAGGGTTATAGGGAGGGTTATATGGAGTAATAGGAGGGTTATAGGGAGAGGTTATATAGAGTAATAGGAGGGTTATAGAGAGAGGTTATATGGAGTACTAGGAGGGTTATATGGAGAGGTTATATGGAGTAATAGGAGGGTTATATGGAGAGGTTAATATGGAGTAATAGGAGGGTTATAGGGAGAGGTTATATGGAGTAATAGGAGGGTTATAGGGAGGAGGTTATATGGAGTAATAGGAGGATTATAGGGAGAGGTTATATGGAGTAATAGGAGGGTTATAGGGAGAGGTTATATGGAGTAATAGGAGGGTTATAGGGAGAGGTTATATGGAGTAATAGGGTTATAGGGAGAGGTTATATGGAGTAATAGGAGGGTTATAGGGAGAGGTTATATGGAGTAATAGGAGGGTTATAGAGAGAGGTTATATGGAGTAATAGGAGGGTTATAGGGAGAGGTTATATGGAGTAATAGGAGGGTTATAGGGAGAGGTTATATGGAGTAATAGGGATATAGGGAGAGGTTATATGGAGTAATAGGAGGGTTATAGGGAGAGGTTATATGGAGTAATAGGAGGGTTATAGGGAGAGGTTATATGGAGTAATAGGAGGGTTATAGGGAGAGGTTATATGGAGTAATAGGAGGGTTATAGGGAGAGGTTATATGGAGTAATAGGGGGGTTATAGGGAGAGGTTATATGGAGTAATAGGAGGGTTATAGGGAGAGGTTATATAGAGTAATAGGAGGGTTATAGGGAGAGGTTATATGGAGTACTAGGAGGGTTATATGGAGAGGTTATATGGAGTAATAGGAGGGTTATAGGGAGAGGTTATATGGAGTAATAGGAGGGTTATAGGGAGAGGTTATATAGAGTAATAGGAGGGTTATAGGGAGGGTTATATGGAGTAATAGGAGGGTTATAGGGAGAGGTTATATAGAGTAATAGGAGGGTTATAGAGAGAGGTTATATGGAGTACTAGGAGGGTTATATGGAGAGGTTATATGGAGTAATAGGAGGGTTATATGGAGAGGTTATATGGAGTAATAGGAGGGTTATAGGGAGAGGTTATATGGAGTAATAGGAGGGTTATAGGGAGAGGTTATATGGAGTAATAGGAGGGTTATAGGGAGAGGTTATATGGAGTAATAGGAGGGTTATAGGAAGTGGTTATATGGAGTAATAGGAGGGTTATATGGAGAGGTTATATGGAGTAATAGGAGGGTTATAGGGAGAGGTTATATAGAGTAATAGGAGGGTTATAGGGAGGGTTATATGGAGTAATAGGAGGGTTATAGGGAGAGGTTATATAGAGTAATAGGAGGGTTATAGAGAGAGGTTATATGGAGTACTAGGAGGGTTATATGGAGAGGTTATATGGAGTAATAGGAGGGTTATATGGAGAGGTTATATGGAGTAATAGGAGGGTTATAGGGAGAGGTTATATGGAGTAATAGGAGGGTTATAGGGAGAGGTTATATGGAGTA
>RXON01002768.1:0-14804 GCA_009667805.1 Leptobrachium leishanense | reverse complement strand
CAGCAGTACCTGGACTCCCTGCTTGATTATGTGCAGCAAAACCCAAGGGGCACCTCATCTAAGGTGCGCGTTCCTGCTACAGAGGGAGCCAGAGGACCGCTGACCCCAGAAGAAAAGGCAAGGAGGAGGGCGCTAGACCTCTGCTTCTACTGCGGGGGCCATTGCATCAAATCTCGACCTGCCCGCTGCGCCCACCTAAGCCAGGTACAAAATGCTTTCATACCCCTGTTCCTGTAAAGCCTGTTTGTACCGAGCCTGCACCTGTCAAAACCACCAGGCTGGTGGTTAAAACAGTACCCACCAAGCCAAAAATAGCTACACCAACGATCAAGCCCACAAAGTCTTCGTTGGGGAAGCCGGTGCCTGCCCTGCAGAAAAAGACTTCATCACCCATCAAGCAAGCACCCAAAGAAAGACCCCTATCCCAGCCTACTCCCAGAAGAAGCCGGGTAAGCAAACCTCCTGCACCTAAGCGTGTCCCTACTCCCAGGGAACCTGAGTCAAGGGCTACCAGACTCTCTGCACCTAGAAACCTGGTTACCCAAGAAGCTTCTTCTGAGGAGTCAGACCAGGAAACCCCTATGCAGAGTGCCGAACCGGAGTCTGACCCTGAAATGCCCATGGAGCAGGAATCCATGGACGCTGAGCCAGCCATGCCAATGGAGATCGAGCCTGGCCAACACCTCATGGCTGGTGTTGCCAGAAATCCCAAATCCAGCGCGCTACCTCCATGCTGCGTATATGTCTCACCATGTCCTTCTGATGACTCGGAGTCAGAAGAGGAAGCTGCTGATAGACATGTGCACAACACAAAATTTCGTTTTGAACTAATGGATTAGTCCTAAAATGCAATTTATTTAGTTGCTAAAGAAATTCGTTTGCAGTTCTTTAGTATGAAAACTAATTTCATTCATCCGAAAACCAGTGGATACAATTACTATTGTAGTGGCGCCTCAGAGGGCTGAGATCGCTGCTTGTTACAGTATCTCTCACTCTCAGCACAATGTGTCAGGCAAAGCTGTTACAGTAACTGACTGCTGCTCATCCCAGTGCTCAGAGTTTCAGTAAACCTAGTAAATAATATTGTTCTAACCTCATACATAAAAATATTATTTCCTTGTTTTACTGAAACTCTGAGCGCTGTTACGGTCAGTTACTGTAACAGCTGAGCCTGATACATTGTACTGAGAGATAATATAACAAGCAGCTGATCTCAGCGCTCACAGCCACTGGATTTAAAGGGTTAAAAAGGCTCCTCTCTGTATAATGTATAGAACATCCTCCTGCATTAAATAATACCCCTCTCTGTATAATGTAGATAACATCCTCCTGCATTAATTAATACCCCTCTGTGTATAGAACATCCTACTGCATTGGCATGTGGAGGGTGCAGAACTTCAGAATGCAATGCTTATCCAGCACAGGAGAGGGAACATTTACTTAAACTTTGTATCTCTGTGGGGGAGACACAGGAATATAAAAGCAGGGGAGAAGGAAAATATTAACGTAAATCGGTCAGAAAGCTCAGAGAAGAGATGACTGGTGCAAATTGATTTTTATAATAAAATAAAGCACTTTAAATCTAGGGAAAACATTCAAATAAATCACACTGAAGGCTCATAATGACAGAGTAACTGTGAGAGCTGGATACTAAATGTATCAGACGTAAAAAAAAACTTTATAACAAGCAGCACTGGGAGAGGAGAGGGACTTTTATATAAAACGTGTATTATAGATGAGGAAAGGGTGATAGTGCTCTGGATAATATAAAATGTATCAGACCTAAGCCCCTATTATGCAGAGCAAGAGGGGAGATAACACACGTTTTATAAAGTCCCTCTCTTCTCCCAGCGCTGCTTGTTATAAAGGGGTTTTTACTATCCAGCCCTCCTCTCTCATTAGCTTTTCAGTGTGATTTATTTGAATGTTTTCCTTCAGCTGCTTTTATCCTCTTGTCTGCCTCATAGACATGCAAGGGTTAAGTAAAGGTTTCCTCTACTGTGCTGGCTGTCTGTGCTGCGAGTGAGTATTCTGGAGCTCTATCACTGTCAGATTTTCGGGTAGGGGGTCGGGAAAGATTACGCATACAAACCTTTTCTGTAGCTTTGCGATGTTGCGTTCTTCATTGCTGGTCTCCTTCACTCAATGTAATATCACAAAAAGGACTGAAACTAAAATGTAGTGCATTTTATTTTAGTTTCTTTCGTTTTTTGTACTGAGCAGTTTCGTATCTCTTGAGTCATACTAAAACTAAATTATCCCAAAATTCGGACTAAATCGTTTTAGTACTAAAACGAATGCACATGTCTAGCTGCTGATGCTGGTTTAGACTTACTCAGACTGCACGCCGCACCCAAGGACCCCCAGGTCAGCATAAGGGGTATGTTGGCGTTGCGAGATCTGTTTATTGCCCGGCTGGAATGACTCACCGTACCACTGTACCTTGCTATCACATGGGGACGGACTACAGAACTCCAGCTACCAAAACCATCTCGAGTGCACCTTGCCCAAGATCCGCCTTCATTGGTGCCCTCTTCATGTCACCCACCGTTGTTCGGTTGCCTGCTAAACCAAAACCTCAGGAACTGGAGACTCACCCATACGTCGTTGAATTGGAGGTTGAGCGAAAACCCGAGGTCGCTGCCCTGCAACGTGCAGGATCTCAGGACGTCGCTGCCCTGCAACGTGCAGGATCTCAGGACGTCGCTGCCCTGCAACGTGCAGGATCTCAGGACGTCGCTGCCCTGCAACGTGCAGGATCTCAGGACGTCGCTGCCCTGCAACGTGCAGGATCTCAGGACGTCGCTGCCCTGCAACGTGCAGGATCTCAGGACGTCGCTGCCCTGCAACGTGCAGGATCTCAGGACGTCGCTGCCCTGCAACGTGCAGGATCTCAGGACGTCGCTGCCCTGCAACGTGCAGGATCTCAGGACGTCGCTGCCCTGCAACGTGCAGGATCTCAGGACGTCGCTGCCCTGCAACGTGCAGGATCTCAGGACGTCGCTGCCCTGCAACGTGCAGGATCTCAGGACGTCGCTGCCCTGCAACGTGCAGGATCTCAGGACGTCGCTGCCCTGCAACGTGCAGGATCTCAGGACGTCGCTGCCCTGCAACGTGCAGGATCTCAGGACGTCGCTGCCCTGCAACCCGCAGGATCTCAGGACGTCGCTGCCTGCAACCCGCAGGATCTCAGGACGTCGCTGCCCTGCAACCCGCAGGATCTCAGGACGTCGCTGCCCTGCAACCCGCAGGATCTCAGGACGTCGCTGCCCTGCAACCCGCAGGATCTCAGGACGTCGCTGCCCTGCAACCCGCAGGATCTCAGAACGTCGCTGCCCTGCAACCCGCAGGATCTCAGAACGTCGCTGCCCTGCAACCCGCAGGGGTCCAAGAGCCGTGCTGTACCGAGGTCCAGGTCCAAGAGCCGTGCTGTACCGAGGTCCAGGTCCAAGAGCCGTGCTGTACCGAGGTCCAGGTCCAAGAGCCGTGCTGTACCGAGGTCCAAACCCAGGCTGCTGCCACCAAAACAGCATTTGTGGACACTGATACCGCTACAGCTACCCTGCCAACTCCTGGTAAAGCCAGTCCATCTAGTGCAGTCCTGGTACTTGTCTCTGCCATGGCAGCCCAGGTGAATACCCTTACCCAAACCATACAGGACATTCAGCTGAACCACAAGTTCCTTCAGTCTCAGGTACAGGTTGCATTGGCCCGTGGACATTTTCCTACTCCCGATCTGGTTGCCACCAGCAACCCCGTACATCTGAACGAACCCGCAGAGTCTTCCGAGTTGTCGCCGCCACGGGGCCGTCGACGTCGCCGTAAGGCCAAAGTCGCCGCCGCAGAGCCGTGCAGTGCCATGGAGGTCACCGCCGCAGAGCCGTGCAGTGCCATGGAGGTCGCCGCCGCAGAGCCGTGCAGTGCCAAGGAGGTCGCCAAGGTTGCTGCTCCTCAGGTATTCTTCAAGGGCGCTGCCCCACCGGTTGCCGAGGGCGCTGCCCCACCGCACCTCGTCAAGGGCGCTGCCCCTCCGTGCCACGCCAAGGGCGCTGCCCCACTGTACCCAGCTGTTGCCGTGGAGACCCCCATCTCCACTACCCATTGTTGCCAGTTTCCCGCTCTAGCCGTGCCAAGGAGGGTTTGGGGGTTTTCCAAGGTTGACTCTCCCATCCCTCACAGCCGCAAGTTTGGACTTTATTCTGGTCAACCAAGCCAAGATACTGCACATCTTGGCACCACTGACGCTACCCCGGACAGTGCCATCCGTATGGATCCCTACACGGTGCAGGGGTTCATGATGGACTCTTCTACTGCCCGTTGGTTGACTTTTGGCCGCCCGGAGGTCGGCTCTTAGGGTGGGAGTAGTGTCAGGATCACCACCCTCTGGCCCCTGTCACCCACGCCAACCCTGCATCATGAACAATGCACGTTCCTAAACCTTCCGTATGTTCCCAGCATCCTAGCCCTAGAAACTCACCTGACCACACCTTCCCCTAATTATCCCTGTATATCAGGAAGCTACGCCCTCCAGACTTCACTTCCACATTGAAGTTACTGACTGCGATACCTGTGTACTAAAGCTCCCTGAAACTGTCTGACCTTCTCCTGAACTCTCTGCTAAGACCCCAAGGACCTTCTGCTACAATCTGGACTCTCATTCCTTCACTCACCGGTAACCCTCCCATCCTGCTCCCCCTCTGCCAGCCTTGCCGTGTACCGAACCCCTGCTGTACCACCGACTATTCTCTGCCAGCCTTGCCGTATACCGAACCCCTTGCTGAATCCTGACGACTCTATTGCCTGTACCCTGTCTGATTTCATGCCACTGTGTTTATGTGCAAATAAACACTCTTTTGTTATTCTGAACCTGCCTTCATCACTGCATCCTGGGCTCACAACCCCAACCTGCTACACTACCCGCAGTCTAAACGTGACACTGGGGGAAGGTGCTTTAGAGAAATCGTTGGATACATTCCATGATATACATGAGAGATTTCAAACAGGAGATAAATTGGTAGAGATATGTATATTTAACCACTTGGCTGCTAAGGACGCGCTCAGCACGTCTTGCCAAGTGCTCCTCCTGTGCTATGGACACGCTGAGCGCGTCCTAGCAAAGGAGGCAGCAATTGGCCGGGATTCCGGCCGATTGCTGCGCCCCCCCCCCTCGTGAGGGCTGACATCTTGGATGTCAGACCGCCACTCCGGGACCCCGGCGGGGACAATAGATGTTATCGCGCTAGCATCTATTTCAGGCATCCCCGCGAGTGCAGAGGAGGTGCCTGAAAGAGAGGGGAGGGCCTTTGGACTGGGGGCTGGGGGCAGTGGTGAAAGTCTGGCACCATTTGGAAGGGCACAGCCTGCCCTTCCAAACAGTGGCTGACTTTAACCCCCTTGGGGGCCGGATTGCAATTCGGCGCCAAGACGTGCCGGATTGCGATCCTCTCCCGCAGCTGGCCGACATCTTGGATGTCGGCCAAGCTTCCGGGATCTCCCCCTGACGAACTGGCGTCATCGTGCATAGAACGATGACATCAGTTCTGGAGTTAACCCCTAGCTGCCACCAATGGTGGAGACTAGACCCTCCACAGGAGCTCCCCTGTCGGAATAACTCCAGTAGCCAATTAGGGCGTTCCACACCTCCATTCAATAATGTGTTGCCGCGGGCGCCGCCATCTTGCGCATGCGCTCTGATGTTTTCTGTGGTCCACGATGAATGGTGGTGACGCACTACCGGTCCTATGCTGTTCCCGCATGTCCAGTTTTTTATGTCTCTCTATGCGATACCAAACAAAATATCGACCTTTATAGATAATCGGCTATATTACGAAAACTAGAAAATCCGTCTACAATATCGCTTGAATGTCAGGCTCTCCGCCATTTGTATACCACGCATGGGATAAAAGACAACACCGGTCAGAATTCGATAGACTGGTGTGCTGTATACTAATGTGTGGATCATATATTCTATCCTACCCTACTATATACCCAGCAGCCACTCCGCTGTTATATATGCACAAACAGTATGCACGGCGCTATTAAAAACCGATGAGTATGTAACATTACCCATTTGGATATGCATCTAAAAAGGGGTCCCATGAGTTTACAATCTATCCCATGAGTTTACAATCTAAGGGGTCCCATGAGTTTACATTCTAGGTGGTCCCACGAGCTTACAATCTAAGGGGTCCTATTCCTCTTGAGTTTACAATCTGAGGGTCTTGTTCCTGTGAGCTTACAATCTAAGAGGGAAGAGGAACCTGCTCTGTCAGCTGCGCGCGCACCCATCAGAGCTGCTCAGTTGGCCCTCCTGTTGCGGATGGGAAGGCGACGGACGCGTTACAAACGTATTTATATAGCGAGATACTCTTGGATAGGACATTGAAAACCAAATATGTGGACATTGAATTCTGAGCTGGCGACAACAACAATAGACTCTCCTCCAGGCCGGCTTAACCAATTATATAAAATATAACCACAAACGCTCGCATGTTTAGATGTGAAAAGAAACACTTTACACGCTGTAAATTATTGAAAATTCTAATTTTATTGCATTTTTTGTTATAATATACAGACAGGACATGACGTATACATATAATAATGATATATTATGAATCTGCCGAGTCTGCCGGAAAGAACGATATATAATATGTCTGGGGGGGGGGGAAACACATGGATCCAAGATCCAATAAGACAGATGAGGACCATTACCTCAATAACCAATAACAAAAAAATGCTTTATTGTAAACACCTAGAAAACCACACAAAACCTCAAACACTGAATCAAAAATCAATAGAAAAAAAGTCATCAGGACCTGAAAACAAAGTCTAAAAGTGCCATCAGTCTGGACCACGGCAAATCAAATTCCAGAGGTGTCCAATAATACCAGTTCCACCTTTTTATAACCAAACCAAGGTACCAGATAATGATGTGTGCCTGGCTGAAGGCCACCTCATGTATATGTGACTGGGCTCTGTAGTTCCAAAAGAGTTGCTGCTTGCAAACAGGTGTGCACAATTGCCTCACGTTTAAATGTGGATACGATTTGCAGACGCCGATTGCCAGAAAAGAAGACAATCGGGCAAATGCAGTAACAATAACGTTCTATCAGTTGATCATGACAATTAATACACAGGACCATGGTCTGAATTCATGCAAACAGGTTTATTATGGCAGTTCATACACACAGAGCCTACAACTCAGGCGGGCTAAAATAGACCAGTTCAATCCCCCTAATTCGCCATAAAGTGCCCTTCTTTGATAATGATTATTACAGAGTAAATAGGTGTTCTTTATTCGCCCCATGGCGCAGAAGCTCAAATCAAAAGAGTTTCTTCATGTATTGGCACCTGCAAACAGGGGACCAAAGTTTAGACAGCACGTCCGACACGCGTTTCGCCTAAGTTTGCTCCTCAGGGACGTAGAGATACAATGTATGTTCTATTTTAGCCGGCCTGAGTTCCCTGAAACATGAAAGGTTGTCTCATCACTAAAACAAACTCGGGTGAGGAATGTTTCATCCTCAGAAATTGGTTCCAGCGTGTTAACTGCAAACTCTTTTCGTCTTGGTTTATCATTTGTCTCGAGTGTCTGTAACAACTGCTCTTTGTAAACGTACAATCGCGTGTTTTTGTGTAGGACTTTGTGCACTGCTGAACGTGGTAGCTCTGTCTGGCAGCAGTACGGATAGACTTTCTGGGAGAACAATCTACGGCTTTTCTTACTCGATCAATGTTTTCCTCCGATGCTCTTGGTCGTCCACTCCTCCCTTTATCGAACACTGTCCCTGTCTTCATAAATTTATTGTGCCATGCACGAATTGATGGACGTGACGGTGGATCTCTTCCATACTTAGTTCAGAGGTTTCGCTGAGTCTGCAGATCGGATTTTGTTTCAATAACCCATGATACACACTGTGTCTTCTCTAGAGGAGTCGCCATTTGTACAGGGTTCATTTAACAGAACCTCATTCATCAACAGGGTCCCTGAAATACACAAATGCAATGTGATAAAAACCTTGATAACCACCGAGTACATGGAAGAAATCTGATGAAGATCTCAGCAATTGCCTTTTTACAATTTCAAAAATGTATTAGACTTTATGGACACCCTGTATACTCTATAGGACATCCTTGTGAAAAATGATAATCATTTGAAATGGGAACCTGTTACTGAATGTTTCGAAGAAAAATACACAATTCTAAGTAAAACTGATTTTTTTTTTACATTTTCTCTGTTGTTTTATGAATAATATGACTATGTATAAAATACTGAGTTTGCTCCCAGAGTGCGAAATGAGAAGGTGAGTAATGGCAGTGGTATTGCTCATTTTATAGGTGAGAAATGGACAATGCCATCACTTCGGAACTGAAAATGAATGTAAAACCTTTTTTTTCTTCTTTTTGATTTTACATGGTTATGTTTGGTATCCATGCAAAGGCCAGACTCTGTCCTGTCCAATGACGCCTCACTTGACCTTGTGCGGAGTAATGATTAGAGACGTAGGGTTCCAAAGTCCTCCCAGTACTCCACGTTGCAATGCAGCAGTTTAGCATTTTGATGGGACAATGCATAATAACGGATTGTGCCATCACCTCCACACTTGTTGGTGACATGAGAAATGAGATAGTGCAGCATCATTTTTCACTTTATAATTGAAAAGTGAATAATAGTACTGTGCTAAAAAGAAAACGAAAAATGTATATTTATTGTTAACCAAAACCTGTTCATGTTTAGTATCATTGGGGAAGTCATGCTCTGGCCTTTTCAGTGATACCTCACATGACCTGGTAGCTGCTATTGAGTCAGAGATACACGGGTCCAAATGCCCATCAATGGAGACATTGTTGTCCTTTCTCTGGGCCTATTATGGGGCATGGGCCGGGAGCTGCTGCTCCAATAGCCCCTATGTTAATCCGGCCCTGAGCACAACAAAGTGTTAAAAGGTCTCTCTGGTCTATGTCCACGTTTGTGTGTACCACACTTTGGGTATATAGAAAGTGCCTCTATACGTCTATTAGGATCCTTAGATGTAGAGGACGTTCTAAACGGACTTCAGCCAGGTACTACAGATCCCAAATTAGGACTCTGTCATAACATAGTCAGGAAACAGCCCTTCGTGGATCCGTGGTGATAGGATAGAAGAGAAGAGTTTCTCAAACCAGCATCGCACCAGCAGATGCCAGGGTTTGATGCATTTGGGGCTGATTATTCAATGGCCAGTGCTGGGAGCGCTCACACCAGGGATTATAAAAATGGTTTGGTTTATCCCAAATTCAATAGAAGTCTGAGGAGAATCTCTGATCAGACACATCAGAATATGATCCATCAGACTCCAAACTTGACCCCTTCCCCCAAACAAGGGGCATTTTGAAAAGAAGGGAGGTTTCTTTTTTAGACCAGGGCCCCCAGATAGAAACATCCCAAACGAGAGGCCGTACAAACCCTACTCGGAGAGGGGGGAGGGGAAAACAAACAATACGGAGATAGACACGAAGATTGTTAACTTCTCCTCTTTTCCCTCGACTAAACACCACAAGACCCTTCTGAGCAAAGGTTTGTCCTTTGTCCCTTCACCCCCCAATGCGTTAAGGACATCAGTTTCTGTGCTAGGAAGTCGGCCTTAACATAAGTTTCATCTGAAAAAGAGAAAAGCAAACCCGATGAATTTAACTGAACAAGAATAGAATGTGAAGATCTGGTGTCATTACTGGAAGAGAATGAATCTACTCTTTCCTCGATCCCTAGATGCTCCTTGAAGAGCACTTTCACCCCCACTATTAGAGAATATCACCACGTTGAAACGTTTGTCAATGTGGTGACTGATACCATTGAATCGATCCATCCGTCTGACTCCCCTCCCCCGCCTCATCAGAACAACATGTCAAATCCTGATAAACGAGCTTTAAGAGATTTGGCTGGAAATAAAGATCTCATCATTAAACCCTCAGATAAAGGAGGAAATGTGGTGGCGATGGACCGCGCTCATTTTAGAAGATCGCACCACATACCAACGACTACCCAGGAATCCCTTGACTAAATTCCCTGTAGAATTGCAAGCTTTGCTCCAGAGCGGCCGAGACTTGGGTGTGATCAGTGAAAAAGCAAGGAAAGCGCTATTACCATCAGCACTAGCAGCAGCCACTTATTACTGTAAAGTAATGTAACAGACACAGAGCTTCAAAACAGAGCTGTGCTCCTGTAGATGTTTAATCTATAACTGAACACAAAATGGAGGGGGGGGGAGGTATCAGGAAGACTAACTACGGTGGTCAGGATGGCTCAAAAAGAAACATAGGCAAAACACAATACATTACATCTCCCTTCGTAAGTATAAAACAAACCCTTAACTAGCATAGTCACTTGGGATACAGGTATAGATATCGCAAATATTAAATCGGTGATATTTCTTTAAACTTCTCAATTTACATAAACAGAAAACTTGCATCCCTCAAAAGAACAAAGGAAAGGTTAGCACATTTTAAACGAGAATCAAACGATAACATATCATTCAGAACAGTGCACCATTGTACATAAGCAAGTGGAACTGGAACAGTTATTGGCACACTGCTGTCGCCATTCGCGTTTGCTACGCATGTCTCTGGCTACAAGGAAAGCCAGTCCGGAGGTTTCACAACTCTGCCTAGCCTGGTGATGTACTGCCCGGTTGACGTCATTCCCTTAGCAGTCTGTGGTACTGGAGCAGATTCTTGCTGGGAGTTAGTATGTTCCACAGGCTCGGGCTCCTCGGCACTCACTGGCTCCATCAACTCAGCCCAATGATCATTGATAAGTCTGTGACGGGAGTCATTGGCATCTGGTGTGCTCTTACGAAGATGCTGGACGTTGCGACGGTATTCCTTATTTCCACTTTCTACAATATAGGATCGAGGGGCATCATGAGACCTCACTACTACTCCAGGCGACCACCTGTTACTGCCTGGGTGCGGCTGCATCTGAACTTCATCTCCAGGCTTCAATTCAGCACGGGGGCCACTTGCTCTTTTACGGTCATAGTAAAATTTCTGAATGCATTTGCTTCTGTCTAGGCGCTGTTTGACTTTGATGGGATCATAAGCTGCAGGTGCGAGCAGCAGACGAGCAGTAGGCAGGCTATTTCGGGGCCGCCTGCCCATCAGCAGTTGAGCAGGCAAAAAGCCTACAGAATCCAGTAGAGTTGTCCTGTAATCAAGCAGTGCAAGGTGTTTGTCTGACGCTTTGGCCCAAAGTTTTTTAACAGTCTGGACTGCACGCTCGGCTTCACCATTGGAATGTGGTGTGTGGGGTGATGAAGTTCTGTGAGTAATTCCATAACTTTGGCAGAACACCTTAAATTCCTCTGCTGCATATTGAGGGCCATTGTCTGTTCGAAGGATGACAGGGATCCCATGCCTGATAAACTGAGCCTTCAGCTTTTCTATGATACTGCGACAATGTAGATTCTTCAGCGTGTCCGCTTCGATGAACTTCGAGTAGTAATCCACCAGGAGAATGTAATGGGTCCCTTCGAACTCAAACAGGTCCGAGGCTACTTCTTCAAAGGGAAAACTGGGGGTTTCTGTTGGACGTAGGGGTTGTCTTGGCAGTTTATTCTGGAAGTCTGCACACTTGCCACAGTTCTTTACCATTTGTTCAATTACAGAGCTCATACCTGGCCAGTATAGGACCTCACGGGCTCTCTGCTTGCTCTTCACTATTCCCAAGTGGGACTGATGTATGAGCTTCAACATGTGAGCTTGCATAGAAGGGGGAACCACTATACGCAGGCCTTTGTACACAACGCCATCGGAGACAACAAGCTGGCTTCGCGAGTCCCAGTATGGTTGTAGTTCATTAGGGTGATCATGCCTGTGGTCTGGCCAGCCTTGCCGGATTATCCTTTGAAGACAGCTGAGCTCTTCTCTTGTGCAGTTCTTCAGCTCTGAGTATTTCTGCTCACTGACTGAAACAAAATGAAGCATGGAGACGCACTCTAAGCCTTCCATCTCAGGCTTGTTCACAGGTAACTGGGCTCTCGACAGCGTATCCGGCAGTTCCATATCTTTGCCCCGTCTGTACTTAACGGTGAGATCATACCACTGCAAGCGAAGGCGCATCCTCTGAATGCACATGGGGGTAGAGAGCAATGGCTTCCTAAAAATATCCTCCAGAGGCTTATGGTCATTGTAGACGGTTACGTGGTTTCCAAATATGTAATTATGAAACTTGACACATGCATGAACAATTGACAGCATCTCCTTCTCGATTTGTGCATAACGAGTTTCAGTGTCTGTTAGTGACCTGGACGAAAAGGCAATGGGGTGGCTGTCCTGCAACAATACTGCACCGAGGCCGTTGCTGCTGGCATCACAGAAAATTTCGACAGACTTGGATGGATCAAAAAATTGTAGCACAGGAGACTCAGTGCACATGTCTTTGAGTGTGTCAAAGGCTTGTTGTTGAGCTGACTGCCAGGCAAATTCCACATCAGTTTTAAGAAGCTGTCTCAGAGGTGCATCGACTTCGCTGAGATTGGGCAGGAATTTCGAGAGGTAGGTGACAAACCCTAAGAAGCGACGGACACCATCCTTGTCTTTTGGTGTTGGCATGGATTTCACAGCCTCTATTTTTGCAGGGTCTGCCTTCAGGCCATCTGCTGTTATCAGGTGTCCTACATAGGGCACAGAAGATTGCTTGACGTGGCATTTATCAAAGTTGAGACTCAGGTTGTAGCTTGTGGCTCTCTGAATTACTTTACGGAGAATCTCATCATGTTCCGGTACTGAAGGGGCCGCAATGAGAATGTCATCCATCACACTGATTGCGCCGCTAATACCCTCAAGCATTTCGTCCATAATACGCTGGAATATTTCAGGTGCACATTTTAGACCAAAAGGAAGCCTAAACCACCTAAATCTGCCAATGGGCGTGTTGAAGGTTGTCAGGAATGATGACGCTTCATCCAATTCTATTTGTAGGAACCCAGATTTTGCATCCAAAACAGAGAAAACTTTAGCACCAGGTATTGTAGAGACTACCTCCTCGATGGTGCGCATTGGGTAATGTTCCCTCTTAATGACTTTATTTAAGTCGCTCGGGTCAATACAGATTCTTATTTTGCCATTACGCACAGCTGCCACCATAGAACTCACCCACTCGGTTGGTTGGTTAACTTTGGTGATGTAGCTATCTTTAACCATCTCCTGTAGTTTCTCTAGTATCTTATTTCTCAGCGCAGCTGGTTGACGGTGGACAGGATGAACCACACCTTGTGCTTCAGGATCAATTTTGATTGTGTACTTGCCCGGCAAGGTTCCAGTAGTGCGAGTCAGTTCTGGGTAATCATCTAGCCCAACTGGCAGAGGTCCTGCTGTTGCCACTTAGATAGAGTGTCGTGTGTTGCTTTTCATAGTAGGCTGCAGCGCATGGAGCCGCATCACTAAACCTAAGGCTTCTGCTGTTGCGCCGCTAAGCACATTTTCTTGCAAAATGTCCACAATCTCAAATTCTGCTGGTATCTCTGTATTCTTGAATTTGATTAGAAGGTCCACCGCAGCTATGGGCTTCAGCCTGTGGTTAGAGTAGGACTTTAGCACTCGATTAGAGCGTTTAAGCTCACCTACATGCAGGAGTGTCTGATAATTACTTAAAGTCAATGTGTTGCACTTTGCACCAGTATCAATTCTGAATGGCACTTGCCGAGACAGGATTTCAATGTCCGCAGTCCATTTGTCATCATAGTGCTCATTCGTTTGTGTGAGATTTATGCCCAGTACCTCCTCATCCTCAGTTTCTGATTGCTGCTGCACACTAACTGTGTTTACTGACCTTTTGCGACACACTGCCACCCAGTGGTTTGGTTTGTGGCAGTACGAGCAGACAGAACCTGTCGCTGGACATCTGCCCTGGGTCCACTTATGCTGGGGATCTTTTCCACAATTTAAACAGTTGTATGTCCGGTAAGTATTCATGTCTTTCTGCACAGATTTTGGCTGATATTGTAGATAGGCTTTTTTATTTGCAGTTTGGAATTGTGTATTCACCTTTATTGCTTGCACTTGAGATTCTTCTTCTCTGATTATTGTAATTTGCTTCTGTGACAGTTCAAACTGTTGAGCAATTTCAATTGCTTTTGGTAGTGTTAGATCTTCCCCTTTGTCTAAGAGTCTCTCCTGGACGTGCTTTTCTTTGATTCCAGCGATTATTGTATCGATTAACATATCATCTGGATCAGCATACTCGCAATCCATTAGCAGGAGTCTTAATTCCTTCACAAAGTGGTCAAATCCCTCAGTGACTCCTTGTTTTCTCTGCTTAAAGCGGTGCCTGGCAATTCTCTTATTCTTTCTTGGCCTTATATAGCTGGCAAATTTATCGAGTACTTTAGATGGATCATCCTTCTCCCCTTCTCCCCAGGGTAGCGTTTTATATATCTCTCTGCCCTGCTCACCAATCCACGTTCCCAACCAACCTGTGCGCTGCTTCAGTGTTTGTTCTGAGAGCAGTCCATCAAACACAAAGGAGACGTGGCTGCGAAATCTTTCAAACTCTTGGTACAAGTCTGGAGCTTCCCAGTCAATCTTGGGGTGTTCAAACTGCGATAATGCCATAGTAAGCGTGAGATCTGTACCAGACAGACTTCTGACACCATGTAAAGTAATGTGACAGACACAGAGCTTCAAAACAGAGCTGTGCTCCTGTAGATGTTTAATCTATAACTGAACACAAAATGGAGGGGGGGAGGGATCAGGAAGACTAACTACGGTGGTCAGGATGGCTCAAAAAGAACCATAGGCAAAACACAATACATTACAATTACCGTCTG
>RXON01002767.1:0-116581 GCA_009667805.1 Leptobrachium leishanense | reverse complement strand
TTGCTTTAATTACTATAAGGGAATTACCAGTGTTACCTGGTGGTGTTGAGGCATGAACTGCAAGAAAAAAAATCAAGAAAGTGATTTAGTAATTGAAATACACATAAATATTCAACCACAACAAAAAACATCATGGACATTTGTTTTTGCACTTATGCAGTACATATGTCTAATTAGCTTAAAGGGACACTACCACTTACAAACTTATATGCTTTGTGGCTCTTGTTTATTTAACCCCTTCACTGCCGATAGAGATATCTCGGGCTTCAAAGGCACCATCTGGTGCCCCGATATCGAGATATCTCGGTATGCTGATCTGCAGCCCAAAAGGAAATGAAATTTGCTTGCTGCCAACAAATTTCATTAGCTTTTGGGCTGCAGAAGGTGCTCCCAAAGTTTTAGCCCTGTGGGCATAATACCCAAAGAGCTAAACCTGTAAAATTAAAAATGATTTTTACAACAAACACAGTGGTTTTTGATTATTTTTTTTGGAAAATCACCTGGTAGTGAAGAGGTTAATCTACATTATTTAACAGTTAATGAGGTGGAGGAGGGAATGTTTAGATGAGGAAGCAAGGGCTGGTACTGTCCTGCCTCTGTTACAGTAAATATTTTTATATCTAGGGCTTCAAAGGAACCATCTGGTGACTTGATATTGAAAATTAAATTAATTTGCTGCAAACAAATTTTGTTTGCTTTTGGACTGCAGAAGGTGCCCCCAAAGTATTAGCCCTTTGGACATAATGCCCAATGAGCTAAAACTGTAAAATCAGCTATTGAAAGCTCTTAGGCTGGGGTCAGACGAGCGCAGTGCGAACGCGCGTGCAGGCGCACTTAATCACGGCCGCACTAGCAGCAAGTGCCAGGCAATGACGGCCAATATACGAAGTACGGTCGCACAAAAGTCCGGCTGCGCAACGCAAGTGGAAAATGAACGCATTTTTTCGAGAACGTTAAACTGCTAGTACTGACGTACAGAGTGCGCTGCGCCCGCTAGCGGCGTGTGTGCGTGAATTGGAGATGTCAGACACTGCTAATGTCCGGCCAACATAACGTCCAGATGCACAAAGTGTTTTATTGATGATCCGTACAAAATCACGGATGCAAATGCGCATCGTATGACCGCTATCGCGTACTCCGTGAAAAAATGCGTCCATTCGTTCGAACGCACTTTTTCACAGACAACGCGAAAATGCGTTCGTCTGACCCTAGCCTTAAATATAGGGCTTTCTGCAGCTGTCAGCAGCCAATGCAGGGGAAAAAAACATAGACCTTCTGCTCAAACATCTGTAACTCATTTTTGCAGTAGATGGTGCCATCTACTGGCCAAATATGTTATTTACAGTAATAACTATTTATTAAGGTATAATTAATTAAAAATGATTTTACAAAAAAAAACAATGGTTTCTGACAATGTTTTTTTTGCAGTGAAGGGGTTAACTAAACAAACAAGAGAAAAATAAAGCACATGTAAGAAATAAGCAATATAAAATAAACAAAATAAGGACAAGTAATTTTCGGTGGTAACGTTAATACTTAGTGAACAGCCCCTTAACTCTTCTGACAGATTTTGCTTAATAATTTAACAGTATTACCTGGTATTGTTGTGTCACGACCTACAGGCAAAAAGTAAAGTAACTATAGATTATTAATGATAGTGAAATGCAAATGAAATGTCAAAAAAATAAAGAATACTAAAATAAGCATTCTTTAATAAAATAAATTATTTTAATAAAGAAGTGTTGAATAAATTAATGATTGCAGCCCAGTCCACTTTTCAAATGCATGGGTAGAAATTGCTCAAGTTCGTTTAACAATAAACATCCCAGAAAAACCTTGCCATAAATTTCTCGAATTACTATAAGGGAATTGCCAATGTTACCTGGTGATGTTGAGGCATGAACTGCAAGGAAAAAAATAAAGATAGTGACAAATTACATGCAAGTTATAAGCAATAGAAAATAAACACAATCAGAACATTTGCATTCTAGGTAGTATTTTCCCTTTAATAATCACTTGAATTATGTAATGTGTGAAATAGATTAAAGAAATGAAAAATGAATGGAAAAAACAAAATGGATTATTGAATACATGTGTTTGGCTTAAATGTATTAACAGCTTCACTACAAGTGATTTTTGATGATAAAAATGTTAGAACATTTATTTGAAACATGGGATGTGAAGTCAACAATTAAATATTGGGTTGAATAGAGGTTTTGCACAGAAGGTATTTTTTAAGCTTGTTTAAAAATTAAAATAATGTTAACTTGCTCATTTCTTATTTTCCATGTATTTGTTTATCCTTTACAACAATATTGTTGAAATGTAAGATTTTGACTTTTAAACGTGTCCTTTAGCTTACACAATCTCATACTGGGTCTGCATTATTATCATACGAGCAGAAAAGACCTTTGTGTTAGATAAAGTATTTATAAACACAACTGATAAGAGTGTTCAGATCTCCTTCTTATGGGGATTTATAATGATTAAAATGAGATTATTATCCCTGCAGCTTCCAAAAATACTAACTGAATATAAAAGTTATATCTGTGTGTGGCATGATGCCTATATTTTTATATATAAAATTACAGTAAAATCTTGTATCTGTACTGTACAGGGTTTTTTCGCTCATTTTAACCCTTGAATCTTATCCCTGTAAAGCATTGAGTGATCCCACAGCTCTCCCTGTATTTTGCCCTCTCTCTGGCAGCTGTAATAAAGCAGTAATCAATTTGAACTTTTTATTAGAGTGAGGACTGGAGCTCTATTTGCAGATGGTTTTATGTCTCTCCAAGGTGCTTTTGTTTCTCTACAGGGGACACACTAATCCTGCAGTAAAAGGTGTGAAAATAGTCTTTTGACATGCTAACGATTGCTTTTCAGTGCATTACAATGCAAAATCGAGATAACTCGATAATGGGTGTGAAGCGGTTAATTGGGAAATCAAAAGTTGTCATTGAGGGGGCGTGTCCTGACCTCTGACCAAAATGGCCGCATGTTAACGGAGCTCCCGAGTCCCCTCTGACTTTTCTCCGCTTTTTGTTCCGTAATCAGGTCATGGTTTGTGGTAAGGGGAAGGTTTATACCCGCAAGACCCCCGCGCTCCACACTACCTGCCCGACCGGCCCGCTCGACAACTTTCTCCACTCCACACCGCCGTCCACTCCCGCTGGGCGCTGGATAAAATGGCGGATGGGCCTCCGTCCTCCGTACATCCACCGGACCCCACTGAGGCGATTCGCAGGCTGGAAGAAGGTTTCAGCCGAGAGGTCCGGGAGGTCCGCTCGGATGTTGAGGCCTTGTCCAGGGAGAGTGAGGCTACTGGAGGAGACCGCACGCAGACCACCCCCGGCCGCATACCATTTCCCTCAGACTGATCTTTCGGAACCACAACGCAGAATTGATGACCTAGACAATCGAGGAAGGCGGCATAACATCCGCATCTGCGGCCTTTCAGAGTCGGATGTCTCGGAAAATTTACGCCCTCTGCTGCAGGAAATCTTTAATATGGTGTTAGGCCATGCGCCGGATTCCCCGGTCTCCATAGATGGACGTAAGGCCCGGTGCGCCCTACGTCCTCGACCCCCACCAACCGCACCCCCTAGAGACATTATCTGCCATCTCACCGAGTACTCCCTTAAAGAGGCGATCATGAACAGTGCCAGATCCTCGAGGTACTGGGATTTTGGTGCCCATCGCCTGGAACTTTTTCAGGACCTCTCCCCCTTTACCTTGGCGTCTAGACGTTCCTTACAAACACAGGCTTTGCGGCTAGCCGAAATTAAATATCGATGGGGATTCCCTTTCGCGCTGACTGCGGAACTGAATGGGGTCTGACACATGATCTGCTGGCCTTCCGACATTCCTACATTCGTCACGGAGTTGAATTTCCCGCATGTGCCCATAAAGAACTGGGAATCTGAGACTCGCCGGTTGGATTCGATTAGGCCTTTGCCTCGCAGACAACGTTCACGTAGATGCCAGCGACGTTCTCGGAGCCGCAGCCCTGCCCCTCATCCGAGACCTCTTCAATCTCCATGTCGGGACGATGGCTGACCCCTCTGAAACCGACTACAGGGTTAACCAACCGCCGTGTGAACGTTGTCTATTTGCACAGCGGAGGTCTGTACCACACCCCGATGGATCCCTACTGTGATGCTTTTTTCTCCCCCCAGCGGGACCTGCTGACCCGGTAATTTTCTCATACCCTTCCCACCTCCTCTACTCTGTCTTCGACCCTACAAGCTCCGACAAGCTCTCCTGGACTGGAATCCCGCCTTTTTTTTATTATTGTATTGCACTGTATTGTTGCTTTGATTGTCTCGTAGGGCCTGTTGACCCAATTTTTATAGGTTCCTCCTTGAGTGAACTACACTTTATTACTCTGGTTACTTTACATGACAAGATGACAACCAGTTTGCTGGGTTCACCTTTGGGCGATTCATGTTATCCCTTAACTATAAGAATCGTTCATCCATTTTTTTTTCTTGTACTGCACTGTATTGCTGTTTCAATTGTCTCATAGGGCCTGTTGACCCAGTTTTTATCGGTTCCTCCTTGAGTGAACTCTTTATTCCTCTGACTACTTTACATGACACGATGACAAACAGTTTGCCGGTTCACCTTCGGATGAACCATGTTATCCCTTAATTATAAGAACCATTCAAAAGTGCACCGTAAAGTGGAAGTACGTACATGTATGTGTTTTTATATTCGTATCCCTATGCATTTCGCGCTGTATTATGTTCGTATAAGGTATCCCCCTTTTTATACCCTGTTTTTTTTTATATATATATATATTTCCTCTCCGTAGCAGGTGGGTTGTCAAGATGTCGGTATGTTTCGAGGTGGTATGATGTGAATGTTTGGGGATTCCGAATTGGGATCTATGTTCCGTACTCACCTCTTTGATCTTTATTTTTATGCAGTTAGAGGGGACTTATGTTATGCTCTGTTATACTCGTTACTTTGTATTTGTTTTTTTTTGTACACTATATCTTACATTGCCATTCTTAGTTTTTGCGTTTCCTTGGTGTTGGTCTAGTGGGTCTTTGGACCTTACTTTTCACACCCACGAGGACCGGTCGTCGACTTTTCCACAGGAAGGTATTCAACCTTTTTACAGGTCTGAATAGCCTCTCTTGGTGACATATCACTCCTCATCTTACTTCCCCTGTCTTCTCTTTCTTTCCTTTTCTAAAACCTTTGCTCTCCTTTTCCCTTTCCTACTGTCCCCCCTTTCTACCTCTTCTCTTGCTTTTCCTCTCCTTCGTCCCTTCTCCCCTTCTGTTTTGTTTTGTTCAGTCCTGTTTTGTCTTGTCTTGTCTTATTTTGTAGCTCAGTTGCAGCCATGACTTCAGTTACAGGTTTGTCGCCTAAATCCCTTTGCGCTCTTACCTATAACGTGAAAGGCCTTAACACTCCAGAAAAATGGAGTCGGCTCTTCAGGGAACTTTGGGCGCTTAAGACATCGGTGGTCCTCCTCCAGGAAACTCATTTTAAATATGATGCCTCTCCACTCCTGTTGAATTCAGCATTCCCACTCGGTTACTTTAGTAACCACTTTCGGAGTAAAAGCCGCGGGGTGGCGATTATTTTTGCTAGAGATATCCCCATGGTCCTGGACGAGGTTCTTTCTGACCGAGAAGGCCGTTTTCTGTTTGTTAAATGCAAGATTACAGACGTGCAATACACTTTTGCTTACCATTTATCTTCCAAATTCTAACCAACACCACTGCCTAGCTTCGATCTTTCGCAAACTCTCCACTTTCACATTTGGGACAATAGTAGTCGCGGGAGATTTTAACGTCCCTTTAGACCCACGATTGGATATCTCTGTGGGCCGCTCTTCAATCCCCCTGGGGTGTTTCGACACATACGCCGATCGTTGGATAGTTTGCAGCTGGTTGACGTATGGAGAGCTTTTCATGCGGGCGAACGAGATTATACTTTTTACTCTCCTGTACATGCTACTTATTCTAGAATTGACTTCCTGTTCGTCCAACAATGCACAACGGTACTTAGTGTAGAGGACTCCACTATACAAGCCCAATCGTGGTCAGATAATTGCCCTTTACTGACTACTCTTTCTTCTCCCCTATCCCGCCCCTCTGAACGCCAATGGCGTCTCAACACTTCACTATTGCAGGATCCGGCCTTCATTTCGGAGATTGAGACTTCTCTCGGCAACTATTTTCAGGATAATGAAAGTGGGGAAATGCCGTTTCCTATTCTATGGGAGGCCCATAAAGCGGTTCTTAGAGGTCTCTTCATTAGCAAAGCTACTGTGCTCAAGAGAGAGAGGTCTGATCAGCTCCGGACCCTTTTTTCGGACATTAGAGAACTTGAACTAACCCATCACTCTTCCGCGCTCTCCTCAGACTATTCCCTTTTCTTGGCCAAGCGTCGGGAACCTAATGATTTACTTAATACTGACATTCATTTTGCAGCACAAAAGGCCAAATGCAGTTTTGCGCTCAAAGAAAATAAGCCGGGAAGATTTCTGGCCCATATTCTCTGAAAGAAGCAGATTGCGGCGTATATAGCTAAAATTAGGCTTCCTAACGGTGAGCTTTCACCACGACCCGATCTGATCCTTGACGAATTCAGATGCTTTTACGAGGAGTTATATCATCTTGATGACTCCTTGGACGTGGTTCCGACCGTGCGTGATATTGCTACTTACTTAACTGACAAGATCACCCGCACCTTACAGCCGGCGGCCTCTGAACTCCTGGACGACCCGATTTCCACTGAAGAGATTGGAAAGGTTGTTGCTGCACTCAAAAACGGTAAATGCCCGGCCTCGGATGGGCTACCAACCGATATATTATAAAACTTTCTCGGTCGTCTTGCTCCCCCACTTGGTCTCTTTATATGCGTGTCTACAAGGCGGCGGGAAATTTCACCCTCACACCCTCTCTGATTCCATCTCAGTCATTGCTAAACCGGGAAAAGATGAGTTGGATGTTCATAGCAACCGCCCCATTTCCCTCTAAAACACGGATCTTAAAATTCTTGTGAAAATAATGGCGAACCGTCTTGCACCCCTTTTGCCCTCCTTGATCCATTCAGATCAGGTGTGCTTTATCCCCAGGCCGCGAGGCGAGAGATGCGATGACTCGTGTGCTGAGCTCTATTGGCTTGGCCAAGCATTCGGGCACTGGCCGTCTCTTGTTATCTACGGATGCAAGGAAGGCCTTTGATAGAGTTGGCTGGAGCTTCATGTATTCGGTCTTGGAACGCATTGGTATAGGCAACTCCTTTCTTCACTGGATCGAGGCCCTTTATTGTAAACCTATGGCACGTGTTCGAGCCGGTGGTGCTCTGTCACGAGTGTTTGATATCAGGAATGGTACCCGACAAGGGTGTCCTCTTTCCCCTCTCCTTTTCGCCCTTTCCCTGGAACCACTGTTAGAAGCAATCCGATCTAACACCGCCTTCACAGGCATTCGTGGCCTTACCTCTGATCATAAAGTATCGGCGTACGCTGATGACTTATTGTTCCTTATTTTGAACCCTGAATCCTCTCTACCAGCTGTGGTACAGACACTGGAGGACTACGGGTCTGTCGCTGGTTACAGAGTTAACTGTGACAAATCTGAATTTCTGAATGTCTCCTTAGATCACCCCTCCATCTCCTTGATTCGGAGGTCTTACCCGTTCCGATATTGCCCCGGACGCTTGAAGTATCTGGGGATATGGCTGGCCTCTTCTTCCAGGCAAATTTACGAACTCAATTTCCTTTCCATTCTTGGCTCCTTTCGAGCTGATTTAGCGGAATGGAATGGTAAGATGCTCTCCTGGTTTGGCAGAATAGCCGCTCTCAAAATGAATCTCGTCCCACGTCTACTGTACCTCTTTAACACTCTGCCTATACTGATACCTCTGTCATTCTTCGCCGCCCTTCGGAAAGAGCTGCTGAGCTTTGTATGGCCCCGTGGCCGCCCACGGGTAGGCTTTGCGGTATTATGCCATTCTAAATCTAAAGGGGGACTGGCCCTCCCTGACCCGCGTAATTATTACATAGCCTGCCACATGGCTCACGTGGTTGAATGGTCAGCACAAGGATTGGACAAACGTTGGCTAGACGTTGAATGGGCCCTCTCCGGGTGCCCTTTATGGACGCTCCCATGGTTACCTCCGTTCCAGCTTACGGGTCTGCGACCAGATCCTGACCTGGTCTCAGCTACATTACGCATCTGGCACAAGCATAAACTGACGTGCGAGTTTTCTTCCACCCTATCACCCCTCCTACCCTTGACTTCCAACCCTGGATTGCCTGGTGGTGTTTTACCTTCTTTGAGAGACCGATTGACGGATTCAGGCAGACTTCGGGCAATGGATCTCCCTGCAGACGGAAATCTGGATCTTCTCCCACGTTCGGCTTCTGTGGGTCCCCCCTCTCAATTGGAAAGATTCAATTTCTTCCAAATCAAATCGTACTTTATGAGCCTTAAATGCGGCTACAGCCTGAGCCGTCCCTTACTGCCATATGAGTGTTTCTGCCACATGGGTCTTCCACTGATCAGAGGGATGTCCACTCTCTATGGTCTGATCGCGTCTTCTGCTACGGAAGACCCACCCTTTGTCTGCAGATGGGAACAAGATCTTGGTGTTGCATTTTCCCCTACCCAATGGTCTAAAATGTTTACATTGGTCCATAAAAGCTGTGGAGCTGCTCGCGTGCAGGAAACGTCCTATAAAATTCTTTCCTTCTGGTACAGAACCCCTAGCTTCCTCCACCGGATTTACATGGCGGTACCCCCAGAATGTTGGCAATGTACCGGCGAAATGGGCACCCTCCTCCACATATGGTGGTCATGTCCCCCCATAGTGATATTCTGGCGCATGGTACATGACGTGATTCATCGGGTGACGGATGTAGACTTGCCATTTACCCCGGAATGTTTTCTTTTGCTCCACATAGCGCTCCCCATTAGGACACTTAAATGCTCCGTGCTACTCCTCATGCTCGCGCTTTGGTGCCCATTAGGGATGAACTGTTCGGGTTCGGACGGTTCGGAGTTCGATCCGAACTTTGGCAGTTCGAAAGTTTGCGGATTTTGAACTTTTTGGGCGTGTTCGGTTCGGGTTCGAAAAAAAAAAGTAATTTTGAAAAAAGTATAGAAAATGCTTAAAAAAATACTATAAAATCTAGAAATAAAGAGACTCTTTACTGCAGAATATTATAAGAAACGGTTTATTAGATATTGAATTAAAAACGAATGTGTACGTGGAAAGATTATCAACTCTAAATGACCTCTGTTCACAAACGGGCATAACACCAGGTGTTTTTAGTCTGGTAATCAATTTGATACATTGTACAATATACTGAGGGTGGGGTGGTGTCTGCTTCTGATTGAGATTTGAGAATTAATTTCTCTAAAACATCCTAATATGCTGCATTTAACTGGTGTTTGAAAAAAATCTAAAGCAATGTTATTTTTCACCTCGGGATTAAACATTCACAGGGTTATTCAGAGAGCGGTGAAAAGCAGGAGAATAACTGGAGGAGTGAAAATTCTAGGTCAAAATAGCCAAACCAGAAAAATTCTCCCATTTATCTCACTTTCCAAATCGGCTATTTGGTCTAGATTGTTCTCTTCTCTTGACAGTTCTCCTGGCTTTCACCTCTCTCTCAGGGTTGTTCAGAGAAAGGTGAAAACCAGGAGAATGGCAGGAAAAGAGAACAATCTGGACCAAATAGCCGATTTGGAGAGTGAGATAAGGCTAGGGTCAGACTAACGCATTTTTCGCAGCGACCGTCAAAAAGTGCGTCCGAACGCATTGCTGTATTTTTTCACAGATTGCGCGAAAACGGTCATACGATGCACATTTTTGTGCGTGATTTTTTACGGGTCCAAACCAGGAAACTTTGGGTGTCTGGACGTTATGTTGGCCGGACATGAGCAGGGTCTGACGTCTCCAAATCACGCACACACGCTGCTAGTGGACGCAGTGCACTCTGTACGTCCGTACTAGCGTTCTGCGTTCTCGAAAAAATGCGTTCATTTTCCACTTGCGTTTCGCAGCCGGACTTTCGTGCGACCGTACTTCGTATATTGCCCGTCATTTGCTGCTAGTGTGGCCGTGATTAAGTGCGCCTAAACGCACGTTAAAAATTCGCTAGTCTGACCCTAGCCTAAATGGGAGAATTTTTCTGGTTTGGCTATTTTGACCTAGAATTTTCCATTCTCCAGTCATTCTCCTGCTCTTCACCTTCAAAGGTGAAACTCAGGAGAATGACTGAAGAATGGAAAATTCTAGATCAAAATAGCCAAACCAGAAAAATTCTCCCATTTATCTCACTTTCCAAATCGGCTTTTTGGTCTAGAAGTTTCCATTCTCCTGCTTTTCACGGCCAAAAAATCAGTAAACTTTTACTGCGTGTCCGAAAATTTCTCCTCTTTTCATACAGACTGCCGCCCCAAGCAGTTGTTTATGGATAGATTAAAGGAAAAGCATTTACCGTCATTTGAAATGTAATTTTTTGGTTTTTACATATTTCTATACATCCTAGAAATCCGCCACTTCACGGGCAGGTTATGGGGACCTCCTAGGCACAATATTTGAAGGAATTTTTCGTTTTTATTTTTAACCCTTATTTCATGGAAAACTCACTGTCCCTTTAAAAACGTTTTTTTTTTACTTTTTGTCCTTGTTTCCTGTCCCCCAGGGCACTACCCGGACCTCCATACACCTTTTATGGCAAATATGTAGCATATATGCCCTCTTGGAGGGCACTCCAAAAAACCGAATTTTCAGCCCCATTGACTTGCATGGGGGTTCGGGTTCGGTCCCAAACAAATGGGAAGTTCGGGTTCGGGCTCGAACCGAACTCGGGAGTGTTCGACTCATCCCTAGTGCCCATTCTCTAGCGCACAGACAGAGTTCCTTCACTTCGTGTGTGGGTTACTAAGGTTGAGGCTCTTTGTTCCCTGGACCACCTAGATGCTTCTGTTAGAGGAATGACTGTGGACTTCGGGCTGAATTGGTATTACTGGGAGGAATATGCTGCATCTTTGCGCCTGGGATCCGTGAGAGAGCCGACAGTTTAGATGGAAGCATTGATAAGTTGCACTGGCCTACTGCCTTGCCTTGGCGAACGGTTTGATTCCCACTGAGTACCCTTACCCATCCCCTCTGTGATGTGTCTTGTCTTGTTCTGTCTTGTTTTGTTCTCTCCCCTTCTCCTTCCCCATCTTCATTGTTCTTTACCTTCTAATTCTGTGAACCTTTTCTTTTTCTCTGTTCCACTGCCTCTCTTCACCTCTCAATGCTCCACCGACGCCCTTTCTTCGGGCAAGATCTTGGTTGTTTGGAAGATCACCTTAGCGACGATCCAGTCCTCGTGGGGATCGTTACTGTTACGTCCTCTAATCATATGCCCATTGTGAGGTTCTTGAGAAGTACCCCTTTCATTTGATGTATATCTTGATATTCTTTTTTTACTGTATTGCTATCCATGTTTCTTTCATTCTAATAAAAACTTAGATTTTTTTTAAAAAAAGTTGTCATTGAGACTGTAGGTTTTTGCAAAAGACAACCATAGAAAGAGCTCAATTGAGACGACTATCAAAGATTGGAAACAAAAATAGACAACTCACAGCAATAATAAAGTTTGGGAAAGTTTTCAGATTCAGCTAATTTGCAATTATTGTACACTTTGCTACTGTCCACACATTCACTACTTAATGAACAGCCCTTTTACTCTTCTGACAGATTTTACTTAATAAATTAACAGTATTACCTGGTATTGTTGTGTCAAGGCCTTCAGAAATAAAGTAAAATAACATTAAATAATTATAAGATATAAAACTGTGATGCAAATGAAATGTCAAAAAAACAATAATTAAAAACAGATATTTTACTGTATGCAATTTTAGTTGAAAACTAATATACTAAAAGAACCATTCTATAATAAAAATACGTTACTTTTAGTAGAGAAGTCAAGAATAAATGAATGATTGTAGCCCAGTCCACTTTCCAAATGCATGGGCAGAAATTTATCACGTTCATTTAACAATAAACTTTCCAAAAATAAACATTCATGAATTGCTTTAATTACTATAAGGGAATTACCAGTGTTACCTGGTGGTGTTGAGGCATGAACTGCAAGAAAAAAAATCAAGAAAGTGATTTAATAATTGAAATACACATAAATATTCAACCACAACAAAGACCATTATGGACATTTGTTTTTGCACTTATGCAGTACATATGTCTAATTAGCCTAAAGGGACCCTACCACTTACACACTTACATGCTTCGTGGCTCTTGTTTATTTAACCCCTTCACTACCGATAGAGATATCTCGGGCTTCAAAGGCACCATCTGATGCCCCGATATCGAGATATCTAGGTATGCTGATCTGCAGCCCAAAAGGAAATTAAATTTGCTTGTTGCCAACAAATTTCATTAGCTTTTGGGCTGGAGAATGTGCTCCCAAAGTTTTAGCCCTGTGGGCATAATACCCAAAGAGCTAAAACTGTAAAATCTGCTGCTCAAACCTCTGAAATATTGGACTTTCAGCAGCTGTCAGCAGTGATGCAGGAGCAGAAGAAATAGATCTGCTGTTAAAACCTGTAATTCAATTTGACAGTAGATGGTGTCATCTAATGGCCAAAAATAGGTTATTTATGATAAGACATACAATAGGTATGAGCTCAAATATTTCTCATTTTAAAATTAATTAAAAATGATTTTTACAACAAACCCAGTGGTTTTTGACCATGTTTTTTGGAAAATCACCTGGTAGTGAAGAGGTTAATCAACATTATTTATCAGTTAATGAGGTGGAGGAGGGAATGTTTAGATGAGGAAGCAAGGGCTGGTACTTTCCTGCCTCTGTTACAGTAAAATATTTTCATATCTAGGGCATCAAAGGAACCATCTGGTGACTCGATATTGAAAATTAAATTCAATAGCTTTTGGGCTGCAGAAGGTCCCCCCCAAAGTATTAGCCCTTTGGGCATAATGCACAATGAGCTAAAAATGTAAAATCAGCTATTGAAAGCTCTGAAATATAGGACTTTCAGCAGCTGTCAGCAGCCGGTGCTGCGGAAAAAAAAACATGGACCTGCTGCTCAAACATCTGTAAGTCAACAGTGCAGTAGATGGTGCCATCTACTGGCCAAATATGTTATTTACAGTAATAACTAATTATTAAGGTATAATTAATTAAAAATGATTTTACAAAAAAAACACTGTTTTTTGTAGTGAAGGGGTTAACTAAACAAACAAGAGAAAAATAAAGCACATGTAAGGCTAGGGACAGATGAGCGCATTTTCTGCGGCCACCGTCAAAATGTACGTCGATGCGTGCGCACGCATTTTTTCACGGAATACGCTTAAGTGGTCAGACGATGCGCAATTCTGGACGTATTTCATGACGATGGGGTGAAAAGAAGTCTAGGGAAATCCGGCTGTTTGAACGTTATGTTGGCCGCACACTAGCAGCGTCTGACATCTCCTAATCACGCACACACGCTGCTATGCGGCCGCAGCGCACTCTGTACGTCAGTACCAGCGGTTTAACGTTCTCGAATAAATGCGTTCATTTTCCACTTGCGTTGCGCGGCCGGACTTTTGTGCGACCGTACTTCGTATATTGGCTGTCATTGCCCGTCATCTGCTGCTAGTGCGGCCGTGATTATGTGCGCCAGAACGCGCGTTCGCACTGCCTCAGTCTGACCCTAGCCTAAGATATAAGCAATATAAAATAAACACAATAAGGGCATTACATTTTTGGTGGTAATGTTAAGGCTAGGGTCAGACTAACGCATTTTTCGCGTTGTCTGTGAAAAAGTGCGTTCGAACGAATGGACGCATTTTTTCACGGAATACGCGATAGCGGTCATACGATGCGCCTTTTCGTCCGTGATTTTGTACGGATCATGAATAAAACACTTTTTGTGTCTGGACGTTATGTTGGCCGGACATTAGCAGCGTCTGACGTCTCCCAATCACGCACACACACCTCTAGCGGACGCAGCGCACTCTGTACGTCCGTACTAGCGGTTTGACGTTCTAGAAAAAATGCGTTCGTTTGCCACTTGCGTTGCGCGGACGAACCTTCGTGCGGCCGTACTTCGTGTGTTCCCCGGCATTGGACGTCATTTGCTGCTAGCACGGCCGTGATTTCATGCGTCTAAACGCACGTTAAAACTGCTTTCGTCTGACCCTAGCCTTATACTTAGTGAACAGCCCCTTAACTCTTCTGACAGACTTTGCTTAATAATTTAACAGTATTACCTGGTATTGTTGTGTCACGACCTACACGAAAAAAGTAAAATAACAATAGATTATTAATGATAGTGAAATGCAAATGAAATGCCAAATAAATAAAAGTAAAAAGCAAATATTTTACTCTATGCAAAGTAATATACTAAAATAAGCATTCTATAATAAAAAATACATTATTTTAATAAAGAAGTGTTGAATAAATGAATGATTGCAGTCCAGTCCACTTTCAAATGCATGGGCAGAAATCCTCAAGTTCATTTAACAATAAACATTACAGAAAAAAACATGCATGAATTTCTTTAATTTCTATAAAGGAATTACCAGTGTTACCTGGTGGTGTTGAGGCATGAACTGCAAAAAAAATAAACCAAGATAGTGATTTAATAATTGAAATACACATAAATATTCAACCACAACAAAAACCATTATGGACATTTGTTTTTGCACTTATGCAGTGCATAAGTCTTATTAACTTAAAGGGACATTAGCACTTACATACGCTGCAACAAAATTATTTGTTTATTTAAAATGTATTTTACCAGGAAGGATACATTGAGATTTCTCTCGTTTTCAAGTATGTCCTGGGTGTTACTTAAACATTAAAAAAAATATCACATCAAAAAACACATGCTGCTGTTTATTTTTTATTGAAGTAATTGCATGTAAAAAGGAAAAATACAGTAAGGTTTTATCTCGTGTATTAATTCTGTGTATTTTTCCCATGATGCAACAGTCACCAAAAGCTTTGCTTTGTGGCTCTTGTTAACTTAATCTACATGTTTTAACAGTTAATGAGGTGGAAGAAGGAATGTTTAGATAAGGCAGCAAGGGGGTATTGCCCTGCCTCTGCTACCCAAATTAAGAGATGACAGCTGAATTAGATATAACAGGGAGCTTAAAAGACTTCTAATCTCCCCCTGGTGATGTCCTTTCAATACAGTGTATAGTATGCCTATCTATAAACTTTGAGGTGTCATCCACGATCTGGTGCCATTCTGCGCCGGATCGCAGACATCTTCCGGAGGTGGCTGACATCTTGAATGTCAGTCAAGCCTCCGGGGTCCCTAAGCCCACTGACGTTGTCGCGGATGTCCTCGATGACGTCAGTTGGGCAATTAAACCACAGCTGGCAAGGGATTTCCTATGGAAATGAGCACAAAACGGTGAAAATGTACAAGCAATAAGAGGTGAAATGGCTCAGCAGTGAAGGGGACAAAAAGCAAAAAATGTTAACATTGGGTATTTAAAAACTTAGGACAAAAATTTAGAAACAATTTAGCTGGGGTCTTTTTTGGCGGTTGTTGATTTTGAGCATCAGAGTTCGAAAATGTGTTTTTTTCCCTATTTTCTCACTATATTTCATCATTTTTTTATAGTAAATTAGACAATATGATACAAATAATGGCATCTTTCGAAAGACCATTTAGTGCAGTGTTTCCCAAACCTGTCCTCGGGACCCTCAACCGGGCCAGATTTTGCAGATCACATTGGGGAAACACAGACTGAATCCTCCAATCACTGAGCTGCAAATCATATCACCTGTGCTGAGCTTCAGATATCTGGAAAACCTGGCGAGGCAGAGGGTCCTGAGGCAGGTTTGGGAAACACTGATTTAGTGGCAAGAAAAACGGTATATAATATATGTGGGTTTCATCAGGGCTGGCCCAAGACATTGTGCTGCCTGGAGCAAAGGATGACATGCTGCCCCCCCCCCCCGAACATCATACAGTAATAATTATAGCAAGTTTTGTATCATTTAATTAAATAAATAAATAAAACGAAGCTTGCTATAATTGTAAGATTTATAATAGCAGCATTAATATTATGAATAATTCAATGCAATAATCATAGCAGCATTAGAATAATAATACAGGCACAGGTAGGTAAGTAAAAATAAATCCTGCAGGGATGTGAACTCCTGTTTATTTTGCAGGAGTATTAATCACACTCGCCCTGACATTGCCTTATCACATACACTGCTCTGCTGAACTTTTAAGGCTGAGTCCCCATCCTTAGTCAGGAGGGTTTTGGGGAGAGGAATCTCTGCGTGCGCACAGAACAGCTTCCCCGTGTGCACGCAAAGGGTTAACATTGGCTCGATATGGGAAATCGTCCCCGCGTAAAAACTTTTTTTGTTATGTTTCAGAGCTTGACACTGGTGGGGCTCCGTATTCCCTGGCTTAAAAATAAAATAGATTACTTCTAATACAATTTTCTATGGAGCCTCCAGTGTCAAGTAATCATTTAAAATCCTGTACTATGTCTGTCAACCTGGAGCTGGTAAATCATCCACCCCCCCTTCCTGGATTGCTTTTAATGTACACTATCCCAGTCTACAGCTTCCCTTTTATTACAAGTATCTAATGCGATTGAATGATGTTCTGTAAACTTCAAACACACACTGAGCTGCATAATCAGCAAACTGCCCCCACGTAAAACCTTTTTTTTTCTTCAGAGCTTGACACTGATGGGGGGCTCCGTCATTTTCCAATACAGTAGAGAAGAGCCCATGTGTTATATTGAGCTGTATAATCAGCAAAGTTATGTGTTTGCTGAAGTTTGCAGAGCATCATTAGGATCACATTAGACACTTCTAATAAAAGGGAAGCTGCAGACTGGGATAGTGTACATAACGGCAAACCAGGAGGGTGGGGTGGCTGATCTGCGCGCTCCAGGTTGACAGACATAGATAAGGATTTAAAATGAATGCTTGACACTGGAGGCTCCGTGGGGAATAATTGGAAGCTAAAAGGCAGCAGTCAGGAATAAAAAAAAAAAAGCCGAGTGGCCGTTGAGAGGCTGAGCCAGAGGCTGGGGGCACGTAAGAGCAGAGCTCACAGCATTATACACAGCAGTGCAGGCATACCTGGTACTGGTGCAGAGGCAGTGGTGCCATCAGGACTCGGGAAGAGACTCTCTGAGTTGCCGCAGCCTGAGTGAGGGGATCCATCGGGGAGCAGTCAGGCCCAGTGCAGGCCCGAGTCACCAGCGAGACTCAAGCGGCAAGTGGTCTCAGCAGCCTACAGTATGAAGGACCTGCCCACACATGCGCTATCCACTCCTTTATCCCGCTCTTCACTGGCCCGGCTGGAGCATACCACGTGTGTGGTCACTGCTCTGACTCTAAGCCGGGCCGGCCTACATGACATCCTGCCGCCGGCGCAGGTTAAAAAATAGTGCAGCGCCGGTCAAAATATGGCGCCCCTGGGATCTGCCGCCTGGAGCGGCTGCTCCGTTGTGCACCATGGCCCTGGGTTTCATAAATGAGTAAGTAGGGCTAAACACTAATAGCCCAGAAATGTAAAGACAGCAGTGGGTACTTTCAGACAGACAATGGTAAAACATCCTGGTCACTATGGGGTTAAACAAATCACAAATTAATTAAAACTACATTCTGAATTTTTTTTTGAGAAAGGATTTTACCAGGAAGGATACATTGAGATTTCTCTCATTTTCAAGTATACATTATGAATTATTTAATAAATGTGTTTGGCTTAAATGTATTTATTGGGAAAATCAAAAGTTGTCATTGAAATTGTATGTTTCCGATAAGACAACAAAGGAAAGAGCTCGATTGATGGTAAATAATAAATTGGAAACAAAAATTGACAACTCGAATGAATAATGAAGTTGGGAAAGTTTTCAGATTCAGATCATTTTCAATTATTGTTCACTTCGCTACTGTCCACCCATTCAATACTTAGTGAACAGCCCTTTTACTCTTCTGGCAGATTTTGCCTAATAATTTAACAGCATTACCTGGTATTGTTGTGTCAAGGCCTTCAGAAATAAAGTAAAATAATATTAAAATTATTGATAGATACAAAAACTGTGATGCAAATGAAAAGCCAAAAAAAATAAATAGATAAAGAGCAAATATTTTACTTTATGCACTTTTAATTGTAAAGTAATATACTTAAAGAAGCTTTCTCTAATAAAAATACATTCAGGGTTATTCAAAGAGCACCGAATTGTGGCCGAAAGGTAACCGAACAGTGAAATTCAGCGTACGCTTACCTTTCCTGGCCATTCGGTTATCCAGAGAGCAGGCAGTTCGCCAAATCTTGGCGAATTGCCTGCACATACGGTGACTGTTGGAGGGCAGTAAAATCCCCATAGAGAAGCAATGCTTCGTCTATTCAGAGAACAAAAACCAGCAGTGAAAAGTTGCTGAATTGCCTTGCTGTTCGGTGGTTTCATTCGACAGGTTTATTCAGGCGAATGCCATAGCCTTCAATGTTAAAAATATTCCTGTTTTAATATAATATCTAATAAACCATTGATTATAATATTCTGTAGTAAAAAGTCTCTTTATGTATAGATTTTGTAGGATCTTTTAGGCATTTTTCGGGATTTTTTTGGTGAAAATATATATATTTTTTTAAATCGTTTTTTCTTTTTTCTGTAACAGCCCTTTTTATTATCATTCATTGGATCTTATATGTCAATTTCAGACATTTTCGTTCCGTAGTTTCTTTGCAAACAGCGTTTCACTTTTCAATTTCGATTTGTCTGCGGTGTTGGCTTTTTCCGGCGGCTGCTCTGCGCTGTGATCGGTGGCTGCTCAGGTTTCTCCGGGGTGTTCGGTGGGGTTAATCCAGATGTTTTCGGTTTGCGTTTGCCAGGTTTTTCCGTGAGTGTTCGCCGGGTTTGCAGTGGCCTTTCCCTGCACTACGACAGCCCGGTGGTGCTTGCTGAATACACCACAGGGACGCCGAAATGGGATTGCCAAATTGCATGGAACTGAAGAGAACGAAAAGTCACCGAACGTGCGGTGACTTTTCGATTCTCTTTGAATAACCGTGATTATTTTTATAAACAAGCATGAATAAATGAATGATTGCAGCTCAGTCCACTTTCCAAATGTATGGGCAGAAATTTCTCGAGTTCAATTAACAATAAACATTACAAAAATAAACCATCCTTGAATTTCTTCAATTACTATAATGGAATTACTAGTGTTACCTGGTGGTGTTGTGGCATGAACTGCAAGAAAAAAAAGTCAAGATAGTAATGTAATACATAAAATACAGTATACAGTATAAAGTATTCAACAACAACAAAAAACTTTCTAGACATTTGCTTTTGCTCTCATTCAGTTCATACTTCCAATTACGTTAATAGGACACTACCCCTTACATAAGCTGTAAATAGATTACTTGTGCATTACAAATAAAACCACATTATAAAACACATGCTGCTGTTTTGTGAAGTAATTGCGTGTAAAAAGGAAAAAAAGTAAGGTTTTGATCTCTTGTTTCCATTTTTTGTATTTTCCCCATTATGCAGCACTTATCAAAAGCTTTGCTTTGTGGCTTTTGTTCATTTAATCTACATTATTTAACAGTTAATGAGGTGGAAGAGAGAATGTTTACATAAGACAGCAGGGGCTGGTATTGTCCTGCCTCTGCTACCTGAGATAAGAGATGGCAGCTGAATGAGATATGACAGGGAGCTTAAAAGATTTCTAATCTACCCACTGGTTATGTCCTTTAAATACAGCGTATTCAAAATAAAGTAAAATATTCTAAACTAAACAAACAAGAGAAAAACAAAGCACATGTAAGATATAAGCAATATAAAATAAACACAATGGAGATTCATTTTTTTAGTGGTAATGTTAATACTTATTGAACAGCCTCTTTACGAGTCTGACAGCTTTTGCTTATAGTAATTTAATGGTATTACCTGGTATAGTTGTGTCACGACCTACAGGAAGAAAATAAAATATATTTAAATCATTAAAATGAAAATTAAATGTCAAAAAAATAATGACTACTAAAATAAGAATTCTTTACTAAAAATACATTAATTTAATGAAGTCTTGAATAAATTAATGATTGCAGCCACTGGTGTCGCTGCGGGGGGTGTGGCTCGCACCGGGTGACACCACCCCCTAGGGTGACGCCCTAAAAAAAATTATATATATATATTTAACACAAAACTATTACTAGGAAGGATACATTGAGAATTCTCACATTTTCAAGTATGTCCTGGGTAGGCAAGGCCTAGGCTGGCACTTTCCAGGGGGCAGCAAAAAACCACCACTAAAGGAGATGCTACCCGAGATAAGAGATGGCAGCTGAATGAGATATGACAGGGAGCTTAAAAGACTTCTAATCTACCCACTGGTTATGTCCTTTAAATACAGAGTATTCAAAATAAAGTAAAATATTCTAAACTAAACAAACAAGAGAAAAACAAAGCACATGTAAGATATAAGCAATATAAAATAGACACAGTACAAACATTTCAATGTTTGGTGGTAGTGTCCTTTTAAGAATCCCTTGAATTATGTAATGTGTGTATTAGATTAAACTAATCACAAATGAATTTTTATTATAATTATTATTATTTTTATTAGCCTTTATCTATATAGCGCCACAAATTGTCTTTGGCTTAAATGTATTAATTGGGAAAACCGAGTTGTCATTGAGAAGGTAGATTTCCGCAAAAGACAAGAGGAAGAGCTCAACTGATGGAAAATAGTAAATTAGAAACAAAAATAGACAACTGAAGGAATAATGAAGTTTGGAACATTTTCAGATTCAACTAATTTGAAATTATTTTGCACTTTGCTACTGTCCGCACATTCAATACGTCAGGGGTTATTCAAAGAGAGACACATTTTCCACCGAATTGCACCCAACAGCGAATTTCACTGTACAGTACAATTTCGTGGCAATTCAGCTATTCAGAAAGCTGTCAATTCGCCGAAGATTGGCGAATTGCCAGCGAACTATGGTGCGATTCAGTGGCAGTGAAATTCTTTATAGAGAAGTACTGGTTAATCTATTCAAAGAATGCCGAACAAATGCGAAAAATGCCCAGATTTTCGGTGGTTTTGTTCGACAGGTTTAAACAGTCCTATAGGTTTCAATGCAGAAATAATTTCCTGTATTTATTCATTTTTTACTCAACCATTTATTCTATTCATTTGCAGCAAAAAGCCTTTTAATACAGTTTTTCGAATTTTTAGTCATTTTTCAGGATGTTTGATTTAGAATTTTTTTTAAATGGTGTTTTTTTTATTCTATAACAGAACTCTAGATTGTCATTCATAGGACTTTATATATATTATTCCCATGCATTTTCATGCATTGGAATACGTATCTGGTATTTTGTGGGCGCTTACCATCTCTTTCATTTTCATGCATTATTCTTCTTTAAAACGCCTTTTAAAAGTTGTGTTTCTTTCTGGTCTTTTTTACCCCTGTTCGGCGGCTGGTAGGCTTTATTTGGTGATCTGTTCGGAGGGTTGTCGGCTGCATTTGCCAGTTTGAGAATGCGTTCAGCAGTCTGTTCGGCTGTTTTTGGCAGATAGTCGGCTGTGTTCGACGTTCTATTGGTGGCGTTCGGCTGATCCCTTCAGCGCACTTTGGGGACCTTGCGGTGAATGCTGAATTCACAGCAGGGTCAGTGAATTGAGGTCGCCAAAGGTGTCCGCTGAACGCCATCAATAGAATACTAGACATGTGCATTCGTTTTAGTACTAAAACGATTTAGTCAGAATTTTGGGATAATTTAGTTTTAGTGTGAGTCAAGAGAAACGAAACTGCTCAGTATAAAAAACTAAAGAAACTAAAATAAAATGCACTACATTTTAGTTTCAGTCCTTTTTGTGATATTACATTGATGAGTGAAGGAGACCAGCAATGAAGAGTGTAACATCGCAACATCCGAAGTTCTGCACCCTCCACATGCCAATGCAGTAGGATGTTCTATACAGAGAGGGGCATTAATTAATGCAGGAGGATGTTCTATATATTATACAGAGAGGAGTATTAATTAATGCAGGTGGATGTTGTATACATTATACAGAGAGGGGTATTAATTAATGCAGGAGGATGTTCTAAACATTATACAGCCCTTTAAAACCAGTGGCTGCGAGCGCTGAGATCGGCTGCTTGTTACATGACCCACCATTGTGACATGTTAAAACAGCTAAACTGGCCATCGCTAGAATCCAGACGCACCCTTCACCTTTCCAGCCTGGTGTTTAAGAGCATCTTTGGGAAGCTGCCACCCTACCTGAATAGACTGCTTCCCCAGCAGCTCCCTCATCCTATAACCTCTGATCCAGGACCAGCACCTTACTTGCAATACCACAATACAAAAAGACAGTGGCTCGGTCCTCATTTTCCTACAGAGCACCACAATTATGGAATAACCTCCCAGACACCATCAAATCTTCCACCAGTCTTAAGTCACTCAAAATTTCCCTATTAACATACCTCAATACAGAATGCACCTGTAAACATGTAACCTAGTGACTATATTTCCTACATATTTATTTTCTGTTAATCTGTATATTTGTGTTGTTAATATCTTACATTGTATTACTTTGTATTTCTGTAAATGTAACACTTCAATGTACTTGAACCCAGGACATACTTGAAAACGAGAGAAATCTCAATGTATCCTTCCTGGTAAAATCCTTTATAAATAAATAAATAAATAAATAAATACATTATCTCTCAGTACAATGTATCAGGCTCAGTTGTTACAGTAACTGACTAACAGCGCTCAGAGTTTCAGTAAAACAAGGAAATAATATTGTTCTAACCTTTCTGAGCGCTGTGATGAGCAGCAGTCAGTTACTGTAACAGCTTTGCCTGACACGGGGCACTATTACAATGTTGGTGCTAACTTAACCAGAGCTGTTGTAAACTGAAAACCTCCATAGGCTATAATGGCTCTGGAAGTTTACAACAGCTCTGGTTAAGTTAGCACCAACTATGTAATATGGCCCACATTGTGCTGAGAGTGAGAGATACTGTAACAAGCAGCGATCTCAGCCCTCTGAGGAGCCACTACAATAGTAATTGTATCCATTGGTTTTCGGATGAATGAAATTAGTTTTAATACTAAAGAACTGAAAACGAATTTCTTTAGTAACTAAATAAATTGCATTTTAGGACTAATCCATTAGTTCAAAACGAAATTTTGTGCTGTGCACATGTCTATAGAATACCACCAATAAAAACAATTCGGTGCTCTCTGAATAACCCCTTTAGTGAATAGTATACCCCTTTACTTTTGTGACAGATTTTGTTTAATGATTTTACAGTATTACCTGGGCCCATGGTACGGAAAGGGTTCGCAGGTCTGTGCAGATGGGGTGCCACGTGTGTCCTGCCAGCATGTGGGTTACCCTACACTGCATATCTTCAAGGGGCATGTGCTGGGACGGGGGTACCCTGGGCCCCTCGTATGGAAAGGGTTCGAAGGGCTCATGATCCACAGGAGGACAGACCCTGTGCAATGTTCTGCGGAGAGTGAGTGTAGCAAGCACAGCTTGCAATTAGGAGCGTCTCTGCCTGTCACTGCGAACTGAACACCAGCTCTTGGTCAAAACTGGTAGAATGCCCCCCTGAAGCCTGTGTCTGGATCTGCCCCTGCTCTGCACTGGAAAAAACATGATTCTATCCTGTACACAACCGCATTGGTGCTGGGTCTCAGCCCAGGTCTTAGCGTTTCCCTAGTGTGCGCTAAACAACCTTGGACATAGACATCCACGGACATGGTGATCTGTTAGTAGGTCGTCAGGCTCTACGTTTTAGCGACTAATGCTAATTTTTTTCTTTAGCGGTGGAGTTTTAGCTCACACCAAGTGATAGGGCCCAACATATTTTAATGCAGAATGTTCATTGCGCATGATTGTATCACAAAGCGCTATGGCAATAAAGTTCAAATAATGTGCAGTGTGTATGAATGAATCACAGAGTTCTATTGCAATACAAGTCTAAACAATTATAGATCATTAATTAAATAGTATATTAAAATAAGTATATATATTATCAAAATAAACATAGCATATGTAACCAATATGTTCTACAATCAGATTCTGAGACGATGAGGAAGGGGAGGCTGAGCTTGCTCCTCTCACATCTCTTATATGAATTAATACCAGCGATGTGAATCAGATGAGCAACATTTGCGTTTCCTGACAGATGAGGCCCTACCTCACTAGAATGCATGTCCCTGCCGTAAGCTGTTCGGTTATGGTTCTCACCAATTCACTTGTCAGGTAGGGATACACTGCCAGATCAACCAATCACAGCTGTTCGATTGGGATGCCAGGTCACCTGAACAAATGTAATTCGCTTTCTACCGAGTGATCTGTCCATTTCTTGTGGGGATAGAAGGAATTAATTCTGCCCTCTGCAATGTATATGGAGCCAATACTGTCTCATGGGTGTGGTGGTTAGGGATTCAACCTGTCACTGTGTAAAATTAAAGAGACATCTACAAGATTGATATCAGGCCTTCCAGAATAGAGGCTTCAATAACTCCACTCCACTTTTTTGATGCAAGAGAATCTATTGTCAAGCAGTTCTAATCTCTATGTGTAGAGCCCATTCATTCACATAATCGATGTGGTGTGGCTATATGTAGAATACTTTTTTATTAGTTGTCTGTGTGTTGATTAAATGTATTAATTGTGAAATACAAACATTTTAATTGAGACTGTAAGTGTCACGGTTCCCGGATTCCACCACGCAGCCCTTAAAGCCCAACACTCCATAGAGCCAAAAAGCTACCAACAGAGTAGCCGTAGAACAATCCCTAACTGTCTGGTCCTTAAAAATTGGCCAGGTATAAGTATACTAGCTAGACAGAAAGGGTTAATCCAAGACAGTGTCGTAATACAAAACCAGGTCAGCAACACGGGGGTAGTCAGACGAGCCAGAGTCAGGGATACAGAGAATAGAATAGTCAAATGGAATAGCCGGGTCGATATCAGTGCAGTAGCGTAGTGCAAGGAAAATAGTCTAGGGCAACGGAAGTCAGAATGGTCAGAAAACAAGCAGAGGTCAATAACAGGTTGAATCACGAGAGACTACAGGGAGCTCAGGTATGGATAACCACGATCTGGCACTGCCAGAGAAGGGACTGTGGGTTTTTAAAGACCTTCACCAGACCGCGCCCCCCTCTCAAGCCGCGCCTCATGCAGCCACCTCCCTGCCTGTCTCTATTTAAACTGGGTGTTGGTCAGTGAGCAGCATCAGACATGCTGCCTTCAAGCACACTGGAGAGGCTGGAAGCCCCCAACGTTACAGTAAGTTTCTGTAAAAGACAGCCATAGAGAGAGGCAGAAAATAATTTACATTTGAAAGAGAAAAATGAGTGTTCAAGGATAAGGATAAAACTTAACATTTATTTTGACAAGATCCTTAGGCTATCTGCTGCTTATCCACTCCTTTGCCTTTCTGCTGACTATCAATGTTACCCTTCTCTCCAATATGTGTTTTTGGACAGATATCTATGTCCACTTCTAATAGCCATATTCTACATTTGCCTAAGTAGTAAGCATTTTCCAGACCAGTTAACCTTTCACATATCCAGTAACCTAAGTTAGCTCCATTTGGAGCCCAGCTATTTCCTTCTGAGATTTGTGTTTTTTTTTTATTTATGTGTGTGTGTACGTCTGTCTTATGATTTTTTTAAGTGTCAAAATAAATGTTAAGTTTTATCCTTATCCTTGAACACTCATTTTTCACTATTAATTGTGTTACACCTAGGGATGAGCTGTTCGGTTCGATCAGTTCGGAGTTCGATTCGAACTTTGGCCGTTCGCAAGTTCGCGAACTTCGAACTTTTTGGCGTGTTCGGTTCGAGTTCGAAAAAAATAATAATTTGAAAAAGTATAAAAAATGCTTAAAAAATACTAAAAAATCTAGTAATAAAGAGACTCTTTACTGCAGAATATTATAAGCAACGGTTTATTAGATATTGAATTAAAAAATAATGTCCAAGTGCAAAGATTCTCACCTCTAAGGCTAGGGTCAGACGAACGCAGCTTTAACGTGCGTTTAGCCGCACAAAATCACGGCCGTGCTAGCAGCAAATGACGTCCAATGCCGGGGAACACACGAAGTACGGCCGCACGAAAGTTCGTCCGCGCAACGCAAGTGGCAAACGAACGCATTTTTTCGAGAACGTCAAACCGCTACTACTGACGTACAGAGTGCGCTGCGGCCGCATAGCGGCGTGTGTGTGTGATTGGGAGACATCAGACGCTGCTAATGTCCGGCCAACATAACGTCCAAACACAAAAAGTGTTTTATTGATGATCCGTACAAAATCACGGACGAAAAGGCGCATCGTATGACCGCTACCGCGTATTCCGTGAAAAAATATGTCCGTTCGTTCGACCGCACTTTTCCACGGTCGACGCGAAAAATGCGTTCGTCTGACCCTAGCCTAAATGACCTGTGTTCTCAAACGGCGTAAACAGGTGTTAGTGTTTGGAAATAACATGTGCTTTTAATTAGTCTGGTCTGATGAATTTGATACATTATCTGTACACTGAGGGTGTGGTGTCTCCTGATCTGAACATGTATCAAACAACACTTGTGCTTCTGAGAAGTGTTCATTTCTCTACTAAATCTTCCTCTGATATGCTGTTTAACCCCTTAAACCTGCATTTCACTGCTGTGTGCTCAGCTAATTTTTACCACTTTCGCTCATCATGTTTAAACGCGATTTGAAGTCACATTTTATTAAATGACCCAGACATATTAGATATCGTTCATTCCGTCAGACTCCGCAGATTCATAATATATCATTTTATATGTATACGTCATGTCCTGCCTGTATATTATGACAAAAAATGCAATAAAAATAGAATTTTTAATCATCTGCAGTGTGTAAAGTGTTTTTTTTTCACAGTTTAGCACATGAGCATTTGTGGTTATGTTTTCTATGGGGTTCGCTTGAACAAAAATTTGAAATGGGGACTTGTTACATTTTGTGGGGGGAATTACGTGATTTATAGCAAACGCACCCCATAGAAAAAAATCATTAGTGCAGCATCATTGTTCACATTATAATTGAAATGTGAACAATATTGCTGCATTAATAAAAATAACACACAAAAAAAATACATTTTTTTTTTTTATTTGATTTTACTTTATACCTGGTCATGTTGGGTATCATGCTAAGGCCTTTCGATTGACACTCTCCATGACCCCCTAACTGCCACGGTTCTGGAGATATCGGGGTTCAAATGAACCCCCTATCTCCACCCAGGGGATTCTGGGCAGCTAGGGGTTCCCCGGCTATCTGACATCCTCACGCTATGCGTGAGGATGTCAGGCATTGAGGGGGACCTGGAGGTGGAGCCGCGATCCAAGATGGTGGCCCCCACCGGAGCTAGGCCGCACTTTGGCGCCACAAGGCGCCGAAGTGCAACCTGGTGCCTAAGGGGTTAAAGCCAGGCACCTCTTAAAAGGGGAGACTCTTTCCTTTTAAGTGGTGCCTGGCTTTTTTTTGTGGGACCTCCCGATCGGAAGGGAGAGGGATCCAAACGGATCCCCCCCTCCCTTTCAGGCGATCTCCCGGCATTGCTGGGGGTCGCCTGGAAATTATGTCATCGCGCATGGCACGATGACGTCATTTATGTCGGGAGGAGCCTGACTTCAGTGTCTGAGGACGCTGAAGTCAGAACGCTGCGGGACCCCAGACAGAGAGGTAAGTATCTCTGCCGGGGGTCCTGCAAAGCTGATGACGTCTGGGACACGTCCTCCTCAGCATACAGCGGGAGTAACTGAGGACATGTCCCACACATCGTCAGCAGTGAAGGGGTTAAAAAAGTATTTTTAAAACTTTTTGTCCTTGTTTCCTGTCCCCCAGGGCACTACCCGGACCCGAACATTGTTTTTAAATGTTTCTATACATCCTAGAAATCCGCCACTTCACGGGCAGGTTATGGGGACCTCCTAGGCACGATATTTGAAGGAATTTTTCATTTTTATTTTTAACCCTTATTTCATGGAAAACTCACTGTCCCTTTAAAAACTTTTTTTTTTTACTTTTTGTCCTGTTTCCTGTCCCCCAGGGCACTACCCGGACCCCCATACACCTTTTATGGAAAATATCTAGCATATATGCCCTCTTGGAGGGCACTCTAAAAATCGAATTTTGAGTCCCATTGACTTGTATTGAGTTCGAGTTCGAACTTTTGAAAAGTTCGAGTTCGAATGCGAACCGAACTCGGGGGTGTTCGGCTCATCCCTAGTTACACCCGTGTAGCAAAAGGATTGATTTATCTGTCCACCTTTTGGAAAGCATGTTCTGAACAATCACTATACACAGGTTAATGCTATACATTTGAACCAGAGACAACTTTATTGAATACTTGCAAATATTACAAACTTTGCTACTGTCCACACATTCAGTACTTAGTGAATAGCCACTTTACTCTTCTGACACATTTAAGGTAAGAAATTAGCAGTATTACCTGGTATTGTTGTGTCACGATCTGCAAGAGTAAAAGTAAAATAACATTACTGTAAATAATATATACAAAAACTGCAATGCAAATGAAATGGCAAAACAATAAATGCAAATATTTTCATGTATGCACTTTTCAATGTAAAGTGTCCTACTAAAATAGTGTTTTATAAAACAATTACATGATTCCTTATAAAGAAGTTGTGTATCAATTATAAAGATTGCATGCACACATTCTTATGGCCCCAGTTGTCCATGTACATCTTCAATACAGGGAATTGTGTAAATGAGTCAGAGAAGCATTATAGTATGCTATTACAACAGTAGTACTGTAATTTGGGTTAAGGATGCAAAAATCCATAATAGACAAAGAAAATAAGCATCAGCTTGATGAGAAAGTTAAAATATTGGATAAAATAATAGGTGGGAACAGCAGCGCATATAGATAAGTGTAGTGAGGCTACCATTCAACCCATTATGAGCAGACTGGGTGCCATGCCAACGTCAAAGGGATGAGGGAGAGATGGGGGTCAGTACCATGGGGAGGAGGTGTTCCATTCAAAGCCTTACACCAATGATATATTTCAGTGGCGCAACTAGAAGCCTCAGGGACCAGGTGCGGGAATCCATGATGGCCCCCCTACACAAAACATATTTTGTTTGTCTGCTCCCCCACTATCACTTTGCGTACCCTGCTGCAAATGTTTCCCGAATATGGAGTTCTAAGCAATTTACAATTGAATATGGACAAGTCTGAAATTTTACCTGTCCTTATCCCTGATGCTATGGTGCTTGGCTTGCAAACTTCGTTCCCCTTTAAGTGGTGTCAAGGCCGGCTTAAATATCTTGGAACATATCTGACCCCGAATACTAATGACTTATACCGGGCCAATTTTCACCCCCTCCTAGTCTCCCTGGAAACCGACCTACCGCGTGTGCACTCCCACACATATCCTGGTTTGAACGCATTAACACCATAAAAATGTCCATCCTCCTCAGGATTCTGTACTTGTTCCAAACGCTCCCTATTAGTCTACTGCACTCATTCTTCAAACGGCTAAACTCCATGATTCACAGATTTGTGTGGAATGGTAGAGCGCCCTGAGTACGGCTCAGTCTCCTTACCTCGCTGTAACATTCTGGGTCCCTGGTGCCCCCTTTGGACTCTGTTCATGCGCATCATTATGAACTATTCCAGTTCCTGGACTTCTGTTATGAACCATGCTGATTCCTGCACTCTGTGCTATTTTGGATCTCTCGCTCTGGAGCCTCACCTGGACTCCATCATGTCTAATTGTACTATGTTGTACCAAGGATTGGAGAAAAGCTGACGTGGTCCCTATATTTAAGAAAGGTTTAAAATTTGTGCCTGGGAATTATAGACCTGTGAGCTTAACATCTGTGGCTGGGAAAGTATTTGAGGGGTTACTAAGGGATAATATTCAGGAATTTATTGGGAGGTATAATGTAATTGGCAAAAATCAGCATGGTTTCATGAAACACAGATCATGTCAGACTAACCTAATTACGTTCTATGAGGAAGTAAGTAGAAGTATAGATCAGGGGGTCGCAGTGGATGTGATTTACTTAGATTTTGCCAAAGCTTTTGACACAGTTCCACATAAAAGGTTACTATTTATATTAAGAAAAATTGGTGTAGATGAAAATACTTGTTCTTGGATAGAAAACTGGCTAAAAGATAGGGTACAGAGAGTGGTCATAAATGGTACATTTTCAAGATGGACACCAGTGGTAAGCGGTGTCCCTCAGGGGTCTGTTATAGGACCAATGCTATTCAATTTATTTATAAATGACCTTGAGATAGGCATTGAAAGTCATGTATCAGTGTTTGCAGATGACACAAAACTAGGAAAAGTAATACAATGCGAGCAGGGTGTTACTTCGCTGCAGAGGGATTTAGATAGATTGGGGGACTGGGCACTTAAATGGCAGATGAAATTTAATCTAGATAAATGCAAAGTTATGCACTTTGGAGTGAAGAACACACAAGTAATTTATACCCTAAATGGTACAGAGTTAGGGAAATCCAAGCAGGAGGAGGATTTGGGAATAATCATAGACTTCAAACTAAGTAACAATGTGCAATGTCAAACAGCAGCCGCCAAGGCCAGCAAAGTATTGGCATGCATTAAAAGGGGAGTTCACTCACGGGATGAAAACATAATTTTGCCTCTGTATAAATCAATGGTCAGGCCGCACCTTGAATATGCCGTGCAATTTTGGGCACCTGTCTTAAAAAAAGATATTATAGCGCTAGAAAAAGTGCAGAGACAGGCAACTAAATTAATAAGGGGAATGGAAGGGTTAAGTTATGAGGAAAGACTAACAAGCTTAAACCTGTTTAGTTTAGAGAAACGGAGCCTTAGAGGGGATCTGATAACCTTATATAAATATATACGGGGCCATTATCAACCATTGTCTGATAACCTATTCATTAACAGGTCTATACATAGGACAATGGGTCATCCATTTAGACTGGAAGAAAGAAAATTTAGCTTAAAGCATAGGAAGGGTTATTTTACGGTGAGAACAATAAAGCTGTGGAATTCTCTGCCTGTTGAGGTGGTTGGGTCAGAGTCTGTACAGACTTTTAAAAATCGACTGGATGACTTCCTGCAGACACGGAATATTAAGGGTTATAATATTTAATATGTGGGTAAAAGCTTCTTGATCCTAGGAGAAATCTGACTGCCATTCTGGGGTCAAGAAGGAATTTTTGCCCAGTATGTTGCATATTGGCAAGCATTTCAGACTGGGTTTTTTGCCTTCTTTTGGATCAACAGCAGTAGGTTATGTGGGAGAGGCTGAACTCGATGGGCGCATGTCTTTTTTCAGCCTATATAACTATGTAACTATGTTTATAAGGAGGCAACACCCTAGGAAGGGTGCTGCCTCATTCACTAATTCACTTCCATTCAGTCCTGGTTGTGTGCAGTTCTGCTTCTGGATCTCCTGTCTGACTTCAGGTTAATCTGTAGGACTTCTGTTTTAAGGTTTATTCATAGTAATTGCCCCCTGCATTTTGGTTATTCCTCTGCCTGTTCTCAGTGATATTGTTTTCTAAATATATATATTTGCGTCCATCTGTTTATCATTGCATTCCATTCTGTGGTATTGTCTGATTCTATTTTTTGTCAAATTTAGTAATTGGTCATTCATTGCTCTGTTCTAGTTATTTCCTTTAGTGTCCAGCCCCCTTATGATATTCTGGTATATTCTTAGATTTTGTCTGTATCCATTGTGCTTTTGTTCTGGATCCCTGTTGTTTGGTTTACATTCTGTTATTGTCCTTTCAGTCTAGTCTAGTTTATAATAAATATCTTGGTGTTTATACATATCCTGGTTTGTGTTTTCACTGCACAGTACGCTTACACCTTTTCTGTATTCATACCAGGCCTGGCCCACCGTGACACTTGCCCCGCTCTGCAGGCGGTATGTCATTGCCACACGTTTGGCACTATTATTGCGCTACGCATCTTCAGCAACTGGTGGAGTGGGGACAGTCTACTTCTCCCAAATCTGGGTGTGAATAAAGAAAGTGTTCGCTGGTGATGCTCTGGCATTGCTTCTGTGGCTCCCTCGGAATCTAGCATGCCCCTCACACACTGCACTCCCTACGACTCTGGCCACACTTTCCTTTTGGCGCTCCTTGCAGTCCAGAACGGTGGTGGCCCCATATCCTTCGCCGCTTATGCCGTTGAAATGCCCACTGGTGTTCTCTAGGCATCTTATGCCTACAGTGCCTGCGGATAACTAGCCCTCCCCGCTTCCGAGTCACTTCCTGGTAGACGGTGCCAGGGTGGAAGAAGGGCGTCTCCCTCATGATCGCCCCCTTGGTTTCCTGGGTAACTTCCATCTTCACCACCTCCTTGCATACCTGCGTGCTCTAGCCCCTTTAGATAGCTTTCGTCGACCTCTCACGGCATTTGAATCTATTGTTCGCAGAAGAACATTACCTTCACATGGCATCTCCCTCTATTACAGCCTGCTACAGTCCTTTGCTCCTCTACCCACTCAGTTCCCGGGATAAATGGGAGGCCTCATTCCACAACACTCTGACAGACGAGGGATGGCTCTAGATATACACTCTCGCCCACTGTTGCACCTCGTCCACTAGGGTCCAGGAGGTTAATTATAAAATACTATACCGATGGTACCGCACACCGGACAGATTGAGACACTTTCCTTGGGGAGGTGGGGGCAACTGCTGGATGTGTAATGCTCCACACGCTGAACATTTGCATATTTGGTGGGCATGCCCTCGAGTGCAGTCATTCTGGAAGAGTGTTCATGAGTATATCTGCAGGCTGGTGGAGTCACCACCACCCTACACTCCAGAATTTTACTTGCTACACCACTCACCCTATAGCATCTCCACTTATAAAAAGTCAATAAACCCATGCCTGATTCACGCCGCTAGACTTACGATCCCCAGGTTCTGGAAACAGGATATTTCTCTCCCACTCTCTGTCTGGCTAGATGAGGTAGAGTTTATTCTTGGGATGGACGAGCTCACTTTCAGTGCCTACGACAGTTACGCAGATTACTCCGCTAAATGGTACAACTGGTTATCCGAAGTACGCCGAACTCCTTGCACCTCCTGATTATATACTTGATATATATATGCTGCGGGTATTTGCTCGCAGTATGGTTACCTCCCTGCCCCAAAACTTTTCTTCTCCTCTCTTGCCCCCTCCCCATTGTATTACTTTATGTTTGTAACACCGACCCCAGTGTTTATGTTTGTAATTTACCATATTCGCTCTAACTGTTGATTCAATGTCTATGCATTGTCTCTTCTTGCATATTTGTTATGTGCATATTATTGAATAAACTTGAATAAGTAAAAAAAAAACAGACAAACATATTTGCCCCCCCCCCTCATCACAATGCACTGGACCCTTCCAGGTCCACAATGTCGACTCCACAGCAACAAAACTCAGGAGGCGTGCACAGGACAAGGAGCCAGTAGGGAGCAGTGTCAGGGTCTGCAAGGCCGTGGACACGAAGTCTGGCATTATACTCCCAGTAATGTGCGCTGTGTATGATGTATCACAGAGCTCCACGGCAATAAAATCACAGTAATGTGTGGTGTGTATGAAGTTATCACAGAGCTCCACAGCAATAAAACTCACAGTAATGTGCGGTGTGTAGGAGCGTATCACAGAATAATGTGCGGGGTGTGTGAGCGTATTACAGAGTAATGTGGGGTGTGTATGAGCATATCACAGAATAATGTGCGGTGTATGAGTGTATCACAGATTAATGTGCAGCGTGAATGAGCGTATCACAGAGTTCTAAAGTAAAATAATATATTAAAATAATATTTAATTTATTCAAATAAAATTAAAATGATATTAAGATAACTTCTATTATAAAAAATATATACTTACCCAACTTATTTTGCCGGGAGGAGACTGAAGTTATCTTCGTCCAGGACCAGGCCCAAAGGCTGGGACCAAGCCGAGATCCCGGACTGGGGCCCAGGCAAAGGCGCGGACCAGGCCAGAGACCCGGACTGGGGCCCAGGCAAGGCCAGGGACCAGGCCAGAGGCCCCAGACTGGGGCCCAGGCAAGGCCAGGGACCAGGCCAGAGGCCCCAGACTGGGGCCCAGGCAAGGCCATGTACCAGACCAGAGACCCTGGACCAGGGTCCATGTAAGGCCAAGGACCATGCCCGTGACCACGGACGAGGCCCAGGCAAAGTTGCAGACCAGGACCGAACCCTCAGGCGGTTGATTATAGGTCTCCCAGAGTCGAGCGCATGGGTGCCATGGTACACGTTGCTCCTCGGTAGTTCCACGGTGTAATTTTCACCCCTGGCCCGTGCCCCCCCTTCCAGTGGCAGAATGCCAGGGCCCGGTTGCAAATGTGACCACTGCAACCCTGGCAGTTCCGCCACTGATATAGTTACATACAGGGTTAGTCAAGGAGCTTTTTTGTTCCCTGCACTTTGGGGAATCAAATTCCCTGACCCTGCAGTGAATTCAGCATACACCGCAGGGTTCACGAAGTGCAGGGAAAAGCCGCCGACCGCATCCAAAAAACCGTCTATTCGAACGCATCTGAAAAAAAGCTGTCAATCTGTGGCAAAACAGTTGAAAAAACCCTGAATGCATCCGAAAATGCCAATGATCCGCCGCAAAATAGCCGAAGAAACTACGAACAGGAAGCAGACCAGCTGCTGGAAAAAGTCGAGGAACGAGGTAAATAAAAAAACAAATACAAAACTATTGAAAGTGTGAAATTTGAAACACTGTTTGCAAAAAAATATAATAAACCATTTATTTTTTTAATCTGCAGTAAAAAGTCTCTTTATAGATTGAATTTTTAGGATTTTTTAGGCATTTTTCAGAACATTTTCATCAAAAGAATTTATGGGTTTTTTAAAAAACATTTTTTCATTTTTCTTTAACATACCTTTTCACTATCATTCATAGGACCTTATATGTTAATTCCAGACATTTTCGGTCAGTATTTTTTTTCCAAACAGCATTCAAATTTTTAAGCTGTCGAGCATACTGGTTTTTTTTTTTACCCCGTTCGTCAGCTTGTTCGTCAGCTTGTCGGCTTTTTCCCGTGCCTGGTAAGCGCTGTGATAGGTGGCTCATCAGCTTTTTCCAGCGTGTTCGGCTTGGTTTCTCAGACGTTCCGGCTAGTTTTCCTTGGGTTTTCGGTGGGTGTTAGGCGGGATTGCGGCGGATTTGCTTTGGGTTTTCCCTGCACTCTGGGGACCCTGTGGTGAATGCTGAATTCACTGCAGGGTGGGGAACTTTGATTCCCCGAAGTGCAGAGAGCTGTGGGGAATGAGAAAGCACGGAAATTTCAGCGACGTTTCCGTTCTCTCTGATAGGGATGAGCTGTTCGGTTCGATCGGTTTGGAGTTCGATTCGAACATTGCCTGTTCGCATGTTCGCGAACTACGAACATTTCCGCGTGTTCGCCCACAATGCACCACAATGGACCACAATGCACTTTTCCACTAGCCTGAAGCTTGTAATTGGCTACAGCCTTGCACCTGACCACAGTTCAGGTGCAAGACAGGTTCAAGACTATGCCAATCACGGCTCAGAGGCCTGATTGGGCAAATATTTCCCAATCATTGGCTCACAGAGCTAAGTCCCGCAGCACACTATATAAGGCTTCACACAGCGATTCAGCACGTGTTTTTTGAGAGGAGATTGTTCTGTTGATGTGTGTTTTCACTGCCAGTCTGTCACCAGCTATTGGGGGGGGGGGGTCTCATTTCTACAAAATATCTGGGAATTGTTCTAATCTTTGTGTTCTCACTACCACCAAGTATTTTGGGGGTCTCATTTCTACAAAATATCTGGGAATTGTTCTAATCTGTGTGTTCTCACTGCCACCAAGTATTATGGGGTCTCATTTCTACAAAATATCTGGGAATTGTGGTAATCTGTGTGTTCTCACTGCCACCAAGTATTTTGGGGTCTCATTTCCTTTTTTTTGTATTCAAAATGTTTTATTTTTGAGATATTGTCAGTAACACATCATACATTAAAAAATATATCACACATATCAAATCAGCAGTAGCACAGCAAGTGTAAAAAGGACAGTAAAAAGTGTCATCTGAAAATAAAAAAAAGTGTCCCCAGCCGGGGAACTTCAGCAAAAACTCTGCTAGAACATGAACAGGAAGTCTTCAGCATTGAAAAAAATCAGAAAAAGATCATCCCCAGATGGGGGGGTCTCATCGGAAAAGAAAAAGCTCAGCCTGTGAGGGGGGGGAGGGATGCCATTAGGGGGGTAAAGGGAGAAAAAAAAAAAGTGGGGGTAGAGAAACAAGGTGGCAAAGGCCAAAAATGTGACAGTCCTGGCGCAAGCCCTGTAGCCCAAGGGGCCGTGGGAGGCCAAGGAGGGAAGTAGTCACGAGGCCAGGGCACTCGAGGGTATACCTCAAAAATGCCCAAGGGAGGAGAAAAAATAATCATGAAAACAATAAAAGGGGGGGTGAGGGAAACAAAAAATAAAAATAAGGGGGAATAGGCAAGATATCAAAATAAGGCACAGCAAGAAAAAAGAAAAGAAAAAAAATGAAAAGGGGGCTCAAAAGGGGAATGCAATAACCAAAAGTGGAGGGGTTCATCCATAAGCCGGGATGTCATGCGAGAGAGGTCATAGGGGGGCTCTCAGAAAGTGTCCCGGATTGGAATGAGCTGCACTGCATGCAGGATAAGACACAGCAGGCCAGGCCCGGTATGAGTAGACGAGACCAGCCGGTCAGGTAAACTCCCACTCGTACTGCAGGACTCATCAGCAATAGCACGGGTTAGGGCCGCAGGTGGTACCAGATTGGGGGACATCGGAAGAGATCCAGGCGACGCCATCCTCTCAAACTTTGCGGGGGGATACTTGGCTGTCATCAGGCACTGTCCAAAACCAGCAGGCGCCACCAGCACACTAGCCAGCCCCGACCAGAGAAAGGAGTCACTGCAGGTCGGTGCTCCGGGGTCACGCAATCGGGAGTAACCCTCCTTCAGCAAGATGGGCAGTGAGTAAGCTCCCCTTCCATGTCCTGCCACACTCCGGCCTCTGTCATCCATGGGTCGTAGCTGAGAAGCAGTCTCCAGTTTGCCATCCTCCGCATAGTTTGCGCCGGGGGGGTCTATGGTGGGCAGCACAGAAACAGTCACGGCCGGCAGCAGCGGGTCCCCGCTAAGCCACCCCGAAGTAATTTTCAAGGATGAAGGAATGTCCAGCGACACCGATCCCAGAGCGCTATTCCCACACAGCAGCTCCCCGTCTGCGGCCTCCAGATCCTCTGTGTCACGGCCACTCAGGGCATCCACACTACCGCCGCCTCTCAGAGCAACCATAAATCTCTGCATATCACCTCTTGTTAGTGGGCGGTCATCGTCTCCCTCCTCCATCAGAAAGCGCTCGAGGCGCAAGAACGCTGCCTCCAGGCCGAACCTCGGGCATAGCTGTGGAACATCCGCCTGCACAATGTTTCCATCTGACCCCTCCTCCAGGTCACTTGCCTTGGCCGGGAGACAGGGGCCCTCCATCGCCTCAATCTTCAGCAAGGTAGGGGTGTCAGGGTCAGCAGAGGTGCCGCGTGGGACAGCGCCCTCACAGGATCACCGGAATGATCCTCCAGGTGCAGAGCACTCAGGGTCCCGGCCTAGGGCGCGGCCCACAACTAGGCCCCAAAATGGCCACCAGCTTCACCCTCAGACCATAAAGCGACTGTCTCTGGTCCAGGGGGAGGACAAAACGGGCCCCGGACATCTCTACTCCGATGGCCAGCTACTCCAGATGCCAAGAAAACAAATTTGAGCAAAGAAAAGATGGCTGTGGAACCTAGATAGGGAAAGACGGGTCAGAGCTCCAAAGACACACGTCTGCTCCCAGTCGCAGCCGGCCACGCCCCCGGGGTCTCATTTCTACAAAATATCTGGGAATTGTGGTAATCTGTGTGTTCTCACTGCCACCAAGTATTTTGGGGGTCTCATTTCTACAAAATACCTGGGAATTGTGGTAATCTGTGTGTTCTCACTGCCACCAAGTATTTTGGGGGTCTTATTTCTACAAAATATCTGGGAATTGTGGTAATCTGTGTGTTCTCACTGCCACCAAGTATTTTGGGGGTCAGTCATTTCTACAAAATATCTGGGAATTGTGGTAATCAGTGTGTTCTCACTGCCACCAAGTATTTGGGGGGGTCTCATTTCTACAAAATATCTGGGAATTGTGGTAATCTGTGTGTTCTCACTGCCACCAAGTATTTTGGGGGTCAGTCATTTCTACAAAATATCTGGGAATTGTGGTAATCTGTGTGTTCTCACTGCCACCAAGTATTTTGGGGGTCTCATTTATACAAAATATCTGGGAATTGTTGTAGTCTTTGTGTTCTCACTGCCACTCATCAGGGGGTCTCACTGACATATAGGGGGTTTCTGGAAATTGTAATCTGTGTCTTCTCACTGCCAGCTATCAGGGGGTCCCACATACTTCTATCAGATTTCTGCGAATTGTAATCTGTGTCTTGTCACTGTTGCCAGCTATCAGGGGGTGCTATCAGGGGGTCTCACTGATTTGTAGCAGATTTCTGCGAATTGAAATTTGTGTCTTGTCACTGGCTGCCAGCTATCAGGGTGTCTCACGGAGTTATACCAGAGATCTGGAAATCTTTAAACTTTATACCAGAGTTGAATCAGAGTTCTGCAGCATATCTCCAATTTTTATAACAGAGTTGAATCAGAGTTCTGTATATCTTTAATCTATATATCACTCACCATGTCAGAAAGACCAAAAAGGACAGGCAGACGCTCCCAGGCACAGATAAGAGGGCAAGCAGCCTCTGTGTCGGGAGGCTGTGCCTCTGGTCGTCGTGGACGTGGTGCATCCTCTGCAGGGGCATGCTTGTCCTTTCTAACTGGTGCTGGCCATCTTAAGCAGCAGCAACATACAGAGGATTTGGTGGATTGGCTATCCAGGCCATCCTCATCCTCCGAGTCCTCTGCCAGTCATGCTTGTAGTGCTTTACAGTCCACCTCAGCTGCCAAAGCATCTAATGCAGCCTCCATGTCCACAGCTACTCCTGTCGTAGCCTCACTATCACACACAGAGGAGTCAGCTGAATTGTTTGACTACAATGACAGTGACATGCTGCTTGAGGCTGCTCAGCAACTACAGTGCTCTGATTCAATATCTGAGGTTGAGGAAGGGAGTATAATGAACCTAGAGGAAGGGGGTGCCAGTGACATACAAATAACTGGCACTCATGTTGCCCCAGCAGCTGCAGCATATTGCCAAGTTGGCTTCAGCGACGAGGAGATAGGGGGTGATGACAATGATGATGAGGTCACTGACTCCACCTGGGTGCCTGATCGAACAGAGGAGTCAAGTGAGGAGGAGGAGGCACAACAAACACGAGGCACAACATCCTCTATGACCAACCGTAGCACTAGCAAGTCCAAGGCATCAGATGTCAGAGCTGCTCAGGTGCAGAGTGCTGTTGTCTCAAAGCACACATCCAGGAAATCTGCTGTCTGGGAGTTCTTTAAGAAATGTGCAGCACCGTTGCTATTTGTAATCTATGTCAGATGAGGCTCAAGCGTGGGAAAGACACCGGACGCTTGGGTACCACGTGCTTGAGGTGACATATGACCACCTGCCACGCATCCTGTTGACACAAAACTTTGCGTAGGTCCTCCTCCTCACCTGTCTCTACCCCCACTATATGTCCTGCCATGTCATTGACTCCAACCGCCACTGACAGGGATGATGCTACAGTAATGGATGTACCAGGTCCTTCCTCACAATGTGACAGCATCCCATCAGCTGAAGATTTACGCAGTTAGATTACGTTGCCCCAGCTGCTGCAGCGTAAGAAAAATGTAGTCCTAGCCATCCCCAAGCACAGCATCTAAATGCCAGTTTAGCAAAATTACTCGCATTACAGCTGCTGCCTTTCCAGCTGGTGAACTCTGCTTCCTTCCGTGAATTTGCTGAATGTGCTGTACCACAGTGGCAGGTTCCAAAACGCCATTACTTTTCACGGAAGGCCATTCCAGCACTATACCAGCACGTGGAAGCATTACATTTTCTTCACGGCACACTGGGTAACTCTGATTGCAGCTGGGAGGGATCCAAGATGGGGCTCTGTGCTGGAGCTTGTTCATCCACCACGCCTCCAGAAAGCTGCTTGTATGAGGTCTGTCTGCTCCACCACCACCTCTCCCTCTTCCTCCTCCTCCTTCTCTGTCTCTGGTGAAGTGACAGTTAAACCGACACGTGACAGGGGCTACGCAATGGCTCAAGCAAAAAGATGCCATACTGTGCTTGAGCTGGTTTGTTTAGGGTACAGGAGCCACACCAGGCCAGAAATGCTGTCAGCACTGCAGGGGAAGGTGCAGAGATGGTTAATACCACGCCAGCTTCAGCTGGGAATGGCCATCTGTGATAATGGCAGCAATCTTCTCTCCGCCCTAGGCCTGGGTAAGTTGATGCATTTACCATGCCTAGCACACATCCTAAATCTGGTGGTACAGTGTTTCCTAACCAGGTACCCAGGGCTGGCAGAGCTTCTCAGCCAGGCCAGAAAAGTCTGCACTTCAGACGATCATTCCCAGCAAGCGTTCGCCTGGCAGAAATTCAAAGAGAATTCCACCTTCCCACAAACTGTCTGATCTGTGACATGCCCACCAGGTGGAACTCGACATTAGCAATGCTGCAGCATCTGCTCAAGCAGCAGAGGGCCATCAACGAGTACCTGTGTGAGTATGACACAAGGACAGGTTCAGGTCAACTTGTTTCCCCCCCCGCAGTGGCTGATTATCAAGGATGCATGCACTGTACTGTCACCATTTGAGGAGGCAACGAGGATGGTGAGCAGGGACAGTGCATGCATCAGTGACACAATTCCTTTAGTGTTCCTGCTGGAGCACACTCTGCGGGAAATTATAGATGTGGCTGTAGAGGAAGAGCAGCGGGAGGAAGAGGAGGCCTTCCCTAGCTCTGAAGGCCCCAGTCTTTCCGCAGACAGCATTCCAGCGGGTCCTCCTCAGATCAGACAGGCGGAGGATGAGGAGGAATATTTAAGAAGTGGGGGCATTGAAGGTGGGGATTCCTCAAGGAAGGGTTTTGTGTGCCCAGAAACACAAGGACTAGTACGTGGCTGGGAGGAGGAAGTGCACAATGGGGTCATCCTCCTCATTGACCAGGAAGACTCAGAAGCTAATGCCACCTCCAACCTAAGCTGCATGGGCTCCCTTATCCTGCAAAGCCTGGTAAAGGACCCCAGGATTCGTGCTATCAAGGAGGAATAATAAAAAGAGGAATAATTACTGGTTGGCAAGCCTTCTTGATCCACGATACAAGGGTAAAATTGCAGAGCTCATCCTGCCCGCACAGAGGGAGCACAGGATGAAAAAACTTGAGGACGCTCTAAAGCGACACTTGTGTAACACCTTTCCAGGCACTGGTAGGTTACCAAATGATGACACAGGTGCTTCTGAGGCTGCGGATGATCAGAGGAATAGTGGTGAAGGCCGCTTGACTGATGCCTTTTTAATTTTTTTTAGTCCACAACGCCCAGGGATGTCAAATGTAGGCACCAATTGCCAGCGTCTTCACCGTATGGTGCAGGACTAACTAGGGGCAAAGGCAGACCTGGATACCTTTCCAGCAGATGATCCACTGGCTTGCTGGGTGTTGAGATTGGATCACTGGCCAGAATTTAGCCAATATGCTATGCAGCTACTAGGTTGCCCTTCATCCAGCGTGCTTTCTGAAAGGACATTCAGTGCCGCTGGAGGTTTTGTCACAGACAAAAGAGTGCATCTGTCCACTGACTCTGTAGACCAGCTGACATTTATAAAAATGAATCAGTCCTGGATCAGCAGCTATCAATCCCCTGATTCTGACGTAACGGAATAGATCGGGGATGTCTTTTGCATTTACAAAACCTTCACCACTGAACTCTTCCACAATACCACAAAGGGGTTCCGGTGTGAAGGCACTTGCTGCCATGAAAGGCACAATATTTGGGTGCACTGACGCCTGTACCAGATTTATATCATTTAAATTTCTTTGGACCGCAGGGTCCAACACTGCACTCTTCCACAATACCACAGAGGGGTTTCTGCTGCCGACACTAAAGGCCCAATTTTTAAGCACCTATTGTTACTTTCATCCAAAGCCTGCATAAGTTTCACCATAATTTATCAAAAAAAATCACTAAACTTGTTCTGTGTGTCCTAAAATGTCTTTTCATACAGGCTGCCGCCCCAAGCAGTTGTTTATGAATAGATTAAAGGAAAACCGTTTACCGTCATTTGAAACGCAAGTTTTTTGTTTTTAAATGTTTCTATTCATCCTACAAATCCGCCACAAATCCGGAATTTTAATAGTCTTTATTTTTAACCCTTATTTCATGGAAAACGCACTGTCCCTTTAAAAAGCCTAACCCTTTTGTGAGCTTGTGAAGCCTTCTAAGTGCAAGCCTTCCAAGTGAAGTACTTAGAGATATTCTGGTGAGTGATTTAGATTTTTGTTTCAAACAGATCATTTCTATTCATTTTAAGGTTTTAAATTAGGTCTGGTGAGTAAATTAGCTTAGGCTGGTGACTCATTTTTCTTACTGATTAGCATAGAATTGGAATCAATTGGGTGCTATTTGCTAAGAGGTTAAGCCTGTCCAGGGGGAGGTGTTCTTAGGTGACTATATAAAGCTTGCTGGTATTAGCTTGTCTAATAGAGCTTGTGAAGCCTTTTAAGTGCAATCCTTCCAAGTGAGGCACTTTGAGATATTCTGGATATACTCTGGAGGTTGTCTGAGGTTAGACAGGAGGTAGAAAACCTACAAAAAAGGTAAAATTTGTTGGTTTTAAATCCATTCTTTTATAATGGCAGGCTTGGTCCAGTGTAAGAGCTGTCATGCATTTGTTTTTAGATCCAATTTTTGGAGGTTTGGAGTGTGCCTGATAAGTAAGGCAGTTCTCTTTATTGGAGCAGGAAATTGCCTGTTTGAAGTCTGAGATTTGTAAATTATCTGTTAGACAAACTCAGGCTATGACTGTTACAAAGACACTGCCACAGAGGCCTCCTAGGAGCGGCAGATGGACTACTGTAGGATCTGGTAGACTTAGAGTTGTGGACAGAAGGTACAGTATGTCCCACAGTCTGTGGCTCTTCTTAATTCTTTTGAGGCACTTTCAGAGTGTAGTGGTAATACGGAAGTAGGCTCAGACACCATAGTTGCGGAACCACCATCCCCTATGCCTAAGGTATGCAGGACTGCAACCAACGACTAAAAGGAAAAGGTGGGACTTGATAGAAGGCAATTGTTGCTGGGTGATTCTATCATTAGAGGTGTTGAGCTGGAGAGTAGTGGCTTGGTGAGATGTCTTCCTGGGGCTACTGCTCGTAGAGACAAGAGACGTATTCTCAATATTGTCAAACAAGCAAAGCAGGAAGGGGAAGTGGACGTTCTAGTCCATCCAGGGACAAATGACTTGGCTAGCAATGAGGTTTCTGAGATTAAGGAAGATTTGTGTTCTTGGAGGTGAAATACAGCAGATTGCGTCCACTGTGTCATTCTCTGAAGTTCTGCCTGTGCATAACATTCAGGATAGGCAGATGCGCACTAGGGAATTTAATTTGTGGCTTCAGGAATGGTGTTGGGAGCAAGGATTTGGCTTTGTTTCCCATGATAGCTCTAATTGGAGCAGAAAGGAACTGTATAAAAAAGATGGTTTGCATCTTACTCATAGGGGAACATATGTTCTCAGTGAGAAGTTCAAAGGTTTCACAAAGGAATATTTAAACTAGGAGGGGGAGACAAAAGGGTAAAAAACAATCTGCCCGATTGTCCCCCAAAACGAAATCGGAGGGTGCAAGCAACCTGCGGGGTAAAAAATGACAAACTCAGAGTCGTGTCTATAAATGCTCGCAGTTTAGTCAATAAAATCAATGAACTGGAGGCATTGATGGCAGCTGAAAAAGTAGATTTAGTGGCGGTTACTGAGACATGGTTCATTGAGAAAAATAACTGGGACATAACAATACCAGGGTACTCTTTATATAGAAAAGACAGAGAATGTAGGAAAGGAGGAGGAGTGGCCCTGTATTTGAAAAACAACATAAAAATGAACCAAATAAAAGTGAGCTAGGTGAACATAGAGTCAGTTTGGGTTATGCTAACATTTGGCAATCATACAGTAGCTTGTGTAGGTGTGATCTTTAGACCCCCTGGACAAGTAGAAGAGTTAGATAATCTGCTGTTTGAGGAAATAGCCAAAATGGCAATGAAGGGGGAAGTTATTATCATGGGGGACTTTAATCTTCCTGATGTGAACTGGAAAACCAAAATAGCTGGGTGCACCAGGAGTACAAATATTCTAAACTCCCTACTGGGATTATCTCTAACACAAGTAGTTGAGGAGCCGACCCGTAAAGAGGCCATATTGGATTTAATACTCACAAATGGAGGTTTGGTATCAGACGTTGTTGTAGGTGAAAATTTGGGATCTAGTGATCACCAGTCAGTGTGGTTTAATATAAGAACAGGGATGGAGCCGCACCACACAAAAACAAAAGTTTTAGACTTTAAAAAAACAGATTTTTCTAAAATGAGATTTTGTGTGAATGAGTGGAGGAGTTTAAAGGGAGTCCAGGAGAAATGGGATTATTTAAAGGAAGCATTATTGAAGGCCACAGGCAATTGCATTCGGCTTGTTAGCAAAAACAAAAAAGAGAAGAAACCACTGTGGTACTCTGCAGAAGTGGCCAAAATAGTGAAGAACAAAAACGAAAGCATTCAATAATTATAAAAAAAACTCAGAGTGAAGAAGATAGGCAAACCTATAAGATTAGGCAGAAAGAGGCAAAGCAATTTATAAGAGCTTCAAAGCACACGCAGAAGAGAAAATAGCTCAGTCAGTAAAAAAGGGGGACAAAACATTTTTTAGATACATAAACGAGAAAAGAAAAGTAAAACAAGGATTAGTTTGATTAAAAACAAAGGAAGGAAGGTATGTAGAAGAGGATAAAAGTCTCACTGACTGCCTCGATGAATATTTTTGTTCAGCCTTTGCAGAAGAAAAGGAAGGAAAGGGACCTCAGTTAGGAGGAAACACTAACGAGACATTTACATATGAGTTTACAGAGGAGGAGGTGCTACAGCAGCTGTCTAAAGTAAAGACAAATAAGTCAATGGGGCCTGATGGGATCCACTCTAAATTATTAAAAGAGCTCTGTGGTGTAATAGCAAAACCGTTAACAGATTTATTTAACCAATCCTTGTTAACGGGAGTCGTCCCAGAAGACTGGAAATTAGCAAATGTTGTGCCCATTTACAAGAAGGGTAGTAGGGAGGAATCGGGGAACTATAGGCCAGTTAGTCTTACGTCAGTAGTGGGGAAATTAATGGAAACCATGTTAAAGGAAAGGATTGTTGAACATCTAAAAACACATAGATTACAGGATCAGAAACAACATGGGTTTACCTCAGGGAGATCATGCCAAACTAATCTTATTGATTTTTTTGATTGGGTAGCAAAAATAATAGACACAGGTGGTGCAGTAGACATTGCTTATTTAGATTTCAGTAAGGCTTTTGATACTGTTCTGCATAGAAGCCTTATCAATAAATTGCAATCTTTGATCTTGGATTCCAATATTGTTGAATGGATTAGGCAGTGGCTGAATGACAGGCAACAGAGGATTGTGGTAAATGGAGTTTATTCCGCGCAAGGTCTTGTTACCAGTGGGGTACCTCAGGGGTCAGTACTTGGACCCATTCTCTTTAATATTTTTATTAGTGATATTGCAGAAGGTATTAATGGGAAAGTATGTCTTTTTGCTGATGACACAAAGATTTGTAACAGGGTTGACGTTCCTGGAGGGATCAGCCAAATGACAAATGATTTAGGTAAACTAAAAAAATGGTCGGAGCTGTGGCAATTGAGTTTTAATGTGGATAAGTGCAAGATAATGCACCTGGGACGTAAAAACCCAAGGGCTGAATATAGAATATTTGATACAGTCCTAACCTCAACATCTGAGGAAAGGGATTTAGGGGTTATTATTTCAGGGGATCTAAGGGTAAGTAGTCAATGTAATAGAGCAGCAGGAAATGCTGGCAGAATGCTTGGTTGTGTAGGGAGAGGTATTAGCAGTAGGAAAAGGGAAGTGCTCATGCCACTGTACAGAGCACTGGTGAGACCTCACTTGGAGTACTGTGTGCAGTACTGGAGACCGTATCTCCAGAAGGATATAGACATCTTAGAGAGAGTTCAGAGAAGGGCTACTAAAATGGTGTAGGGCTTGAAGGAGAAAAGTTACCAGGAAAGGCTTAATGATCTTAACATGTACAGCTTGGGAAAAAGACGAGACAGAGGAGATATGATAGAAACATTTAAATACGTAAAGGAAATCCACAAGGTAGAGGAAGGGAGTATATTTAAAAGGAAACAAAGTAGCAAAACAAGAGGACATAGTCTTAGATTAGAGGGGCAAAGGTTTAAAAGTAACATCAGGAAGCATTATTTTACTGAGAGGGTGGTGGATACATGGAACAGCCTTCCAGTTGAAGTGGTAGAGACCAAAACAGTAATTGAATTTAAGCAGGGATGGGATAGGCATAAGGCTATCCTAAACAAAAGATAAATCCAGGTAAAGTATCCATGTAATTGGGCAGACTAGATGGGCCGAAAGGTTCTTATCTGCCGACATTTTTCTATGTTTCTAAAAACGTTTTTTTTTAAACTTTTTGTCCATGTTTCCTGTCCCCCAGGGCACTATCCGGACCCCCATACACCTTTTATGGCAAATATCTTGCATATATGCCCTCTTGTAGGCACTCTAAAAACCAAACTTTTGAGAGTCCCATTGACTTGCATTGAGTTTGGTTAGTGTTTGCGTTCGAACTCGAACTTTTGAAATTGTTCGAGTTCGAGTGCGAACCGAACACGGGGGTGTTCGGCTCATTCATACTCTCTGAAAAACCCCTTATAAGAACAGAGATCCAACACACATGGCATCCAGTATAATGTTATGGATAGAAGTGACCTGAGAAAAGTAATTCAGTACTGATATATTGCCACACAACTTCCATCAGTAAAATTGCACTGGATTTCATGTGTGATGGATCTGTTTTCTTTTTTTAATTCCTTTCATAAAGGGGTATTCTGCCTCCCTAGCAAAGCTGTGAGACGTAGGTGCTTGATACTAACTAAGTCTGTATTGACCAGTACTCACTTTCAGCAGACAGTGTCAACTCAGCAAAATTGACACGTAGAAAGATGAATCCAGTTGAAAACTTTAATGATCAGACTGACAATCTTTGTAATAGTGTACAGCAATGCAGGTAAAAAGACATTAGTTCCTTACAGCATTGAGCAAAAATGGCTGCTAGGTGACCAGTAAGTACCTCAGAACTAGACTGAACAAAAAGGGATGGAGCTAGCTAGATACAGCAAGGCTATGGGAACCCAGCAGGAACAAAATAGCTATGAAATAATATCTGCAAGCCGCAAAAGGCAGACTCAACACATAACATTAAAATATACAAATAAACCCTGAATCATGGGGCATGACAAGAGGCGTGTCACCCTGTCATGAATAGAAGATAGATTTGCTAGCAACCATACAGTCCTCATCTAGGTCTGCCCAAGTTCTGCATGGATACCAGAAACAAAAAATGATTGGGCAGAAATATCTCAAGTTCGTTTACAAATAAACAATCTGTCAGCAAACAATCCATTAATCTGTTCAATTACCAAAAAATGAATTGCGAGTATTACCTGGTGTGTTTGTAGTAGTAACTGAAAGAATAAAAAAAAGATAGTAGTTTAATAATTGATATTTAAATGAATATGCATTATCCTGAGGAAAGTCCCGGTTGGGACTGAAACGTTGATCCTATAAAATAAATATTTTCTATTTTTAATACAGCCTCTGTGTGCGCCTGGATCTTCACCATTTATATATATAGATATGGATTTATGTACTTAAATGTATTTGAATATATAATGAATTATTTTAACAATATAGTTTAGTATTTTATTTAACTATATTATAGTTATTTTAATTAAATACATTTTTATAATTATACTGTATTTTGATATATACTTTAGTTTTATAAATAATCAGTAAAATTTTATTGTTTTTGAGTTTTATTGCTGTGGAGCTCTGTGATACGCTCATACACATTGGATGTTGTTGCATGTTGCATATTGGCAAGTGTTTCAGCCTGTTTTTTTCCTTCTTTTGGATCAAAAGCAGTGTGAAAGGTAAACATGATGGTCACATGTCTTTTTTCAGCCTATGTAACTATGTAACATTGCACATTACTGTTAGTTTTGTTGTTTTATTGCTGTGGAGCTCTGTGATACGCTCATACACACACACAGCACATTACTGGTAGTTTAATGCCAGACTTCGTGTCCTCGGGAGACCCCGGCACTGCTCCCCACTGGCTCCTTGTCCTGTGCATACCTCCCAGCTGACCTCTCCTCCTCTGCGCGCGCGCCCCTGGCTGCACCATCTTTATGCCACCGGCCGCCTGTCGCGCAAATGATGTCATTACATCCGCGATGGCTCTTCTCGGTGTCATGTGACCCAGTCAACCAACCACAGACCAGGGCACAATATTTAAACCTCCTTAACCTTATTCTCACTGCCCTTTCGTGGTTCCTGTTCTGCTGACCCTTAAGTGCCCTTTTGTTGCTGTTTCTTACTCTCTCTGACTGATATACTGTGTTTGACATGGATTTGTCCGATTGACTCGGATTTCTATTGACCATTATACCTGCATTGTAGCGGTTCCCTGTTGCCAGGCTTTGTCCAGCTCTGTTCTACTTGTTCCCCTTCTCTGTGCCTTTCCTGTGGTATACTGCCGGCCATATAAGGGGCCAAATTACGATCCTAGCGGTAAAACGGGGGCACTAGGGCGGAAAAACTGCACACGCAGTTTTCCCCCTAGCGTGTCTGTTTTACCGCTATATTACAATGCAGGCGCTAAAAAAGCTGCCTGCATTGCTTGCGGGCACTAAGCCCCTGGCTGCGCGCTTCAGCGCTAAGCGCAGCCATGCACATCCTCTCAATGGAGTCCATAGGACTCCATTGAAGCGAATGCCGGCGGTCACATGACCAGCCGGATCTCGCCTTGCGAGATCGGGCCGTTCAGTGAAGTGATACGCAGGGGGAGACTGGGGGGACTTTTTCCCCCAGTCTCTCCCTACTCCCGCCGGACTGAGGAGGCAGTCCTCGCCGAGGGACAGGAGGTGAATATCTTAATTTTTTTTGAGGGGTTTCTGGATGGTGCTAACGGATTCTGCAGAAGCCGAATACGTTAGCACCAAGTCCTGGCTCTGGCTAACTTTTTATTAACTGCGCCCGGACGTTAATCAGTGTTAGGACTTTGTAATCCTAACGCTGATTAACACTTTGGCGCTCCCTATACTTAACATGGGGAGCGCAAAGTACAGTAACCTCACGCTGAAAAGCGCAAGGTACCAAACGCAATTGGGTTACTTAACCCTTTTAGCGTTTGGATTGTAATATGTGTAAACTACTTGGGTTTACATTAACGCTCAAGCAGGTGAGCGCTAACGTTAGCACCAAGTATGTAATTTGGCCCAAGGACTGGTGTTTCCCTTCCTTTTTGCTGTCCCTGCATTATAGGTTCAACTTTACTATTGCTAAACCCAGCCCCCTCAATGACTGGTACAGAACCTGGGTGAAGGGTTTCTTGGTCCTATGTCTCGGGCTAGCCCGTAACACGCCCTTAAGATATTCCTGAACCACCCTTACGTATAATTGCTGTGGAGCTCTGTGATACGTTCATACACAGTGCACATTACTGGGAGTTTTATGCTGTGGAGCTCTGTAATGTTCAGTGATTAAAAATTTATCAGTAATGCGCAGTATCTTATAACACTGAAAAGTGATCGACAGCTTCCCAAGTGTGCCACAAGGACTTTCTGTGCTGCGGGGCAGCCTTGCTGCAATGAGTGGGTGGCTGCTTCTGCAGCAGAGCGGTGGCCATCTTCAAGTCTGAAGGGGGCACAATGGATTCCCCAATTCACTGGTGGGCCCGAGTGGCTTTTCTTAATTCATTAAAATTATTATTTTGAAAATTGTGTGAAGAAATAAATTCTTTAACACAGCAATGTACATGTATGGGAGAGGTTTTGTATGGGTGTAGCCTTCTGTGGGCATAGCACAAGGGGGCCCCTTGATCACCAATTGCCTGGGGGCCCCATTTGTTGACAGTCCACCCCTGCACTTGGTACTGAATTTTTCTAAGGAAATAATCAATGTTATCCAAAATTGAAAAAAAGCTGTATTTTGCTTGCATTTTGGCACACTGCATTTCATGAATAATATAACTTTGAAAAATAACTGAACATGGGATTGCAATTTGTTTTTAAAATGAATTAAAAATAGAAGGGTTATTATGTATAGTCATATTATTTTCCAATTCTAACATAAAACAATAATTCTAAGGCTGGAGGATTTTTCATACACAAATACACACATTTATTTACTTATTAGCAAATCTTTTGGGGTTTTCTGCTGAATAAAAGACAACATTTTAACATATTAAATAGTATAACTGACTTGAAAAATATCAGATCCATTGTGATTGGGCACATCCTAGATATAACATGGAGGCCTTATGCGCAAAATGCACAACCTAATAGAAAAATATGGTTTTCCTGCATTTTTTCCTGACCTTTGTTTACTTTTTTTCAGCTTTTCCATCATATCATTTTCTGCACACATTTCTCTTAACCCATTCACTACCAAGTTATTTTCCAAAAAAACATTGTCACAAACCAGTGTTTTTTTTTTGTAAAGCCATTTTTAATTAATTATACAATAAGAAAAATTTGGGCATATTCCCATTGAATTTCTTACTGTAAATAACCTATTTGGCCAGTAGATGACACCATCTACTGCAAAATTGAGTTACAGCTGTTAAAGCTGCAGCACAATTTTTCCCCCCACATCGACTGCTTAATCCCCGATGTCATGGCATTCATCAGCTGATTTTACACAGTTTTAGCTCTTTAAGCATTATGTCCACAGGGCTAAAACTTTGGGGGCACCTTCTGCAGCCCAAAAGCAAATGAAACATGTTTGCAGCAAAAGAATTTTCATTGCTTTTGGGCTGCAGATCTGCAGAACGAGATATCTTGATATTGTGGCTCTGGATGGGGCCTTTGAAGTTCGAGATATCTCAGTCTCGATAGTGAAGAGGTTAAATAGATACCCCTGATGCGAATTACAGTACTGGTGAATTACTGTACCTGGGGGCGGGCTTGGATGTGCACCAATTGATGTGAACACTGCTTGAAATCCTGTCAGTTGAACAGATGAGTCACTTACGAACTCTATACTCATAATATTAGAGGTTGAGAGAAAAGTGTAGACTCCACTGTGACAAATTCTTCCAAGTTGGGTTGAATATTCTGGAAGTCCATCATATATTGCTACCCAGTCATAATCACAGTTTTCTTCACCCTCCAAACTGTTCAATGGAAAATAATGTAAAATAAGAAATAAAATAAAACAATAAGCAAAGGTATAAATTTTAAACATTAATTTCTTGGTTGTAATAAAAAAAAGCTTTAAAAGTATGTGGGCTAAATTACAATCTTCGCACAAACGTTTGTGTAAAAAAACATTAACGCGAGGGGTAAAAGCATTTGCGCCGAATGCCGTATTACATAGTCAGCGCAACAAACGCGCGTAATCGTCTACCGCAGGTGGACCTGCGCGAACCCTGCGCGAGCTTACTGTACGTCACGCGTCCTATACTTAACATTGTGAGTGCAAATGCGTATGTGCGCTGGTACACGGATGGTATTACAATCTATTTGCAGTAATTACCGCATAGACTTTCCGCAATTTTAGCAACTAAAGGCTGGTGTTAATGGCAAATCTGAACAACCTGGCCGAAGACAAATACACCAGCCCATAAAAAAAAATGCAGCAAAATATAGTTACACATTCTACACATACCAAACCAATAAAATGGAGAAGTTGTGTGTGCATGTATTATTGCTGCAGCATATACTGTATGCTCAGATTGACTTTGACAGGCGCAAAAACTTAATGTGAGATAATTGTGGTTCTTAATTCTGATTGGCTGTATCGCATGAAAAAAACAGTGCGCACACTGATTTGTGCGCGCGACGATACTGCGCGAGCAGTTAAGCGCGCTCTGTTTGCGTGCGTTATTGATCGCCGGATGAAAATACGAGCGAGGATTGTAATTCCAGCGGTGATTTGCGCGTGTAAACATTTAACGCTTGGCGCAAAAATTCACTCGTTGCACGAGCGTTTTTGCATGAAGATTGTAATATAGCCCAGTGTGTTTTAAAATTTGAATAAAACATACAGCTCATGACATTTTTTATTTTGATACAATTTGGAAAGGAAGCATAAAATGGCATGAATTTAATTTTATGTATGACTCATGTTACCGTATTAATATTGAAATGGATCCAGCGACACTGGTGGCTTTTGTAGAAAAGGAGACTAGAGTGGTGCGTTTTTGTGCATACACTCATCTCATATACACCACACATTACTATGAATTCGATTGTTTTTGAGCTCTGCGTTCTCGCTAACAGTTTCAGTGATCACTGCCTAGTGTACTGTGTGTGCAAAATAAGGGCCACAAAATGTCCAGCAAAGGTAATAATCACCAGGTCTTTCAAGAAATTTAATCTTGAATCCTTCCTAAATGATCTCAAACAGCTCCCATGGTACAGACTAAACCTAATTCCAGACCTGGACTGTGCAATTGAATACTTTCAAGCCGAGCTCCTGAAAGTCTGGAACACCCATAACCCGCTGTGCATAGTGCGAGTAAAAGGGGCCCACCTCCCCTGGGTTACAGCTGACCTCACGCATATGTACCAGTTTAGAGACTCCCTGTGGTCAAATTTCAAGAGTACTGGATCCATGAGCGATCACTGTGAATACCGAAAATGCCGGAATGAATGCACAAAACAAACAAAAATGGCTGAAGCCCAGTACTTCAATGAAAATTTAAACAATAACATATCAAACCCTAGAAATTTTTGGAAAATCATAAGTAACATACAAGCACCTCCTGTCCACTCCCAACCGGCTGCTGTCAAAGTAAACAACCAAACTGTACAACACCCCCTAGATGTAGCAAATGCTTTTAATAATTATTTTGTTGGATGCGCCACCATTCTGATTGCTAAGCTAGGAAATGACACGCAATCAGAAAGGCCGCACATAGATCAGGCCCCACCAACAGTGCAAAGACCCTGTAACGCAGAGAAATTCAGTTTTAGACCAGTGCCTGTCAGTGCCATCACTAAACTTCTCCATAACCAAAAATGAAATACCAGTCTGGACCTGATCAAATCCCAGCAATGCTGCTGAAAATCAGTGCGCCAGCAATTGCAAAACCTGTCGCAACCCTAATCAATGAATCACTGGCGACTGGATACATACCCAAACTTTGGAAGACTGCAAGGGTGGTACCTATCCATAAAAGTGGAGACAATACTTTGGTATCCAACTACCGCCCAATATCACTGCTCCCTGTAATGTCAAAAATTCTGGAAAAATGTGTCTACACTCAATTATGTGATTATTATCAGTATCAGAACTATTTAACCCCAGATCAATCCGGCTTTCGTCCAAATCATTCAACTACAACTGCCCTTTTAAAAGTTTGTAATGATATCCAAGCGGGCATGGAACAAGAAAACCTAACTGGAGCCATCTTCCTTGATTTTGCCAAGGCTTTTGACACAGTAGACCATGGCATCCTATTCCAAAAACTTAAAAACTCTGGTATTGGTGATAGCACGTTAACCTGGTTCCAATCATGTGTCTGATAGGTCACAATTTGTGTCCATTTCTGACAGCACTTCCCTTCCCCTCCCAGTCACGTGCGGTGTACCCCAAGGCTCGATACTCGGCCCCCTGCTATTCACTATATTCATAAACGATCTGCCCAATGTCTGCAAAGCCTCAACTGTACACATGTACGCAGACGACACTGTAATCTATACCAGCAAACCAAATCTCCCACAGCTGGAGACAGTGCTGCAAGAACAATTCACAGAGGTAGAAAAGTGGATCGCAGATAACAAACTTTTTCTAAATACCGACAAAACTGTTACAATGCTCTTTGGAACTGCACCTAAACTACACAAATTGCAAACACCCCATCTATGTGTCAGGACAAAATCAAATGACATGCTGACCACAGTCACTTCTCTCAAATATCTAGGTATGTGGTTAGACCCAAATCTATCTTTTGGCCCCCACATCGAAAAACTCTCATCTAAACTCTTCCCCAAACTAGGTGCCCTGTACAGAAACAAATCCTGCCTGAGCCCCGCGGTAAGAAAGCAGATTGTACAACAAATGCTTATGTCGGCTATTGAATATGGAGATGTAGTGTATGCAGCTGCCCCTCAAACACACCTCCAGAAACTTACTACATTGTATAACTCATTCTGTCGCTTTGTGCTACAATGTAACTACATGACCCACCATTGTGACATTTTAAAAGAACTAAACTGTCCATCGTTGGAATCTAGACGCACCCTTCACCTTTCCAACCTGGTGTTTAAGAGCTTTTCTGGGAAGCTACCACCCTACCTGAATATGCTGCTTCCCCCGGCAGTTCCCTCATCCTATAACCTCAGATCCAGGACCAGCACCTTACTTGCAATACCACAATACAAAAAAAAAGTGGCTCGATCCTCATTTTCCTACAGAGCACCGCAAATATGGAATAACCTCCCAGACACCGTCAAATCTTCCCCCAGTCTAAAGTCCCTTAAGACTACCCTATTAACATACCTCAATACGAAATGCACCTGTAAACATGTAACATAATGACTTTATTTCCTACATATTTATTTTTCTGTCAATCTGTATATTTGGTCTTGTGTTAATATCTTGCATTTTACTATTTTGTATTTCTGTAACCACTCAATGTTCTTGAACCCAGGACATACTTGAAAACGAGAGAAATCTCAATGTATCCTTCCTGGTAAAATCCTTTTATAAATAAATAAATAAAAATAAAATTCACAAATAGTATTGAATGTAGTTTGACCTAGATTTTGAGATTTGGAACTTTGCAAAAGGCCCACTTGAGAGAAGACAACTTGTTCTGTGGCCTCCGAGTAATTTGAGTTTGAGACGCCTGTTCTAAAAATATTGTAAAACTGTAAAAGTGTGTGCACACCTGTGAAATAATAATAATGGAATACGTATCTCTACTGAAATCGTCTCCTCCACAGGTCATTTGAGCACAACAAAAAACAGATAAAAAGTTTAGAAGTGAATCTATATAAGAGATACAGATGAAACTACAATAGCGCAACAAATTAACACATTAAAACCAAACATAGGCCCCCTTTGAATTGCGCTCAAAGGAGTCAAAACAATGATCAACATATAGGAAGTGTGTGGATATATCGTAATAATAAAACCCCTATTGTATCATACTGGAAGATTGTGGGGATTCTTGGAGCCTGCTATACATCGAGATTAATCTTCTAAACCGCAAACCTGGAGACGAAAGGGGCCTATACATCTGGATCCACCTTATTGAGTGAGAGTGCCTGCTTCTAGGAGAGGAGAGGTCCCAACCCGAATGGATTTCCCTGAGGAGCGGTAACATTACGATATATATACAGTATATACACACTTTCTATATGCTGATCATTGTTTTGACACTCGTGAGTGTGTTTCAAAGAGGGCCTATGTTTGTTTCAATTTGTTAATTTGTTGCGCTATGATAGTTTCATTTGTATCTCTTACTTAGATTTGCTTCTATATATTTCTATCTGTTTTTTGTTCTATACGTACTGTGCCTTGGCAGTTTATCTAAATAATATCGATTTGTCTATCTTTTTTGAGATGCGACATCTATATATGAGTTTGTATGCTGTTGTCTATCCCAGAAATGCTGGACTATCCACTCCTCCCACTCACTTATTAAAACTCTTCAGGTGAGCACTTCACCAAACAGTTGTACCTGTTGTGAGCTAAAACTGATTCTTTGGGGCTCTAACATACAGTTTTTAATAACATCTGAGGCTAGGGCAATACAATATTACATCAAAAGATGTCATTAATAAGTACAAAACTCACTCAAGATATTGGAAAGTCAACTTCACTGTATATTCCACGAAAGTCCTGATTTCCCATAGGCATCTTGCATTAGCAGGATAGTTGTTTGGAAAGTGAGGGCTGGTTATGACTCCTGAATCCTGCAAAAGGAGTCCTCCGCAGCTTGTGAAGACAGGGGCTTTAAAAAAGTTTAAATCATTAATAAATGTTGTTACACAGAAACACTAAAAAAACAAATAACAAATAAAATGCACACCTGAAGTGAAGTGTTAATATGCAACAGCTAAAGAAAAGTCTTAAAGAAATGATTAATTTGACAAATCATATGCAACAAGTGATGTTGGACGAGAATGAATTCAGAGTCAACAAGTCAAGTCAACATTATATAATAATATTAATGCATTTTTCATAATATATTAAATAATTGTATTAAATTGATTTTGTGCATGGTACAGTAGATTTACTGATTGTAATAATTTGAATTTTTTTATCCAAAGGAATTAAATTGAGGCCTTAGTTGGGGTTTGAACAGTGAAGTATTTGTGTTATTCATTGAACAAATAGATCTACGTCCACTGTTGGGAAGTTAACTTTTTGTGTTTACGTTGTGTGTGTTCTTTATAATAATACCAATAACATAAAATATAGCATTTTTCCATACACCCCCCTTTCTTTCCTCATATTTCCATTTTTGATTTCCCATACGAGTGGGAATCTTCCCCATAGAAAAGTTATATGTTAGTCACTTAAGCTTCTCTAGCCCTCTTTCTATTCATATCATGGGACATTAGCAAAAGAACAAACTAGATTGAGATGTAAAAAGACAATCTTAAAGTTCTGCTGACCCCTAAATAAAATGATTTTCCCCTAAATCTCTTCCCCTTGCACATCTTTTATATCACATTATACAGGGTATCCATAAATTCTCTTTACAATTTCAAAAATTTATTACAAAGGCAAATGAAAAGACAGATAATGAAAACTATTATAAAAGGAGACGTATATATTTAAGTTTTTCTAGCATCGTTTAATACACCTTTATATGGGCGCCATTAGTTGCACGAAACACATTAAGACAGTACTCAGTTTCTTGCCATGTTCGCTGTAGCATACCCTCATCAATGGTGGCAATGGCATCAGTGATCCTCTGCTTTAGATTAGTGATGTCCCGTACCTTTGTTCGATAAACGATATCTTTAACATAAGCCCATAGAAAGAAGTCGTTTTTCTTCGGTGAGACATCAATTACTGGAAATGTTTACCTTGACCTTTTGACTGAATACGTGGCACTTCAACTACCTGACCTTCAACCAACCATCATTTTCCAGCAAGATGGTGCACCACCACATTGGGGACTGCATGTTCGTGGGTTCCTAAATTAAAACATTTCCAGACCGGTGGATTGGAAGGGGTGGCCCAATTCCCTGGCCACCTTGTTCACCAGATATCACTCCCCTCGACTTCTTTCTATGGGGTTATGTTAAAGATATTGTGTATCGAACAAAGGTACGGGGCATCACTAATCTAAAGCAGAGCATCACTGATGCCATTGTGACCATTGATGAGGGTATGCTACAGCGAACATGGCAAGAAATCGAGTACCATCTTGATGTGCTTCGTGTAACTAATGGTGCCCATATAAAGGTGTACTAAATGAGGCAAAAAAACACTTACATATATATATGTCTCCTTTTATTTTTTTCCATATAAAAGTTTTATTGAGGTTCACACGTAAATAACAAACGCCACAAATAAATCACAAATATTGAAAGAAGGGATCACGCAGGATCCTACATCCAGACAAGTCTAGCAGCAACATAAAATTTGCTTGTAACCAATCGGTTGAACCAACATTTTCATTTTAAACTAAAATACCTTAAAAAAGTAAAGCATAACAAAAACACACAAATTGTAAAAATACTCAAAAATAAAATAAAAAGGAAAAGGAAAGAAAAAGAAAAAAGATGCTCAGTTAGGTCCAATAGCAACAACACTTATGTCATATCCCCATCCATTATATCAAGTCCCCGGAGGCTACAAAGAATTCCCAACCTTCCCAAATACCTTGGAACAAGACTAGAGAGTTAGCGGCCCTGTGGTACATTCCCTCATAATGATTAACATTCTCCAGTGATAACATGACTTCTCTCATAGAGGGGCTGACTTTAGAAAGCCAGTGACGTGCTATGGTAGATTTAGCTACGCTTAGTATAATCGATATGATACCTCTATGCCGTTGTTGTGTAGTAATCGGAAGCATATGCAATAGGTATTGTTTAGGGCACAAAGGCATAGACAAACCGGTACAGTGAGAGATCAGTCTACAAACTTTTCCCCAGAAGGTAGCAAGGAGCGGACATTGCCAAAAGATATGAAGAATAGATCCGACACTGGTGCCACAGCGCCAACACAAACCAGAGTGTCCGGGTATATGAGCCAAACGATTCGGAGTCAGATACCATCTATATAAAAGTTTAAGGTGTGATTCCCGTAAATTAGTGCTCCTAGTGTATTTATATACCGTTTCAGTGGCATAGAACCAGTCCTCCTTAGAAGAATCGAACGACAAATCTTTGTCCCACCTGATCATATAAGGCAGTTTCTTATCAAGATTCACATTTAACAAACTGTCATAACACAAAGACAAAGGTTTTTTCATAACTTTTTTACCTAAGCACAGTCTATGAAAGGCCGTAATGTCCGTCGCTGCAAAGGAGGAAATACCCTGTTGAGTCAGTGCATGTTTTACTCTAAGGTACGTGAAACAGTCGCTAGCGGGAAAAGCAAACTCTCGTGTTAGGTCCGGGAAGGATTTTATTGAGGAGACCGTGAAAAGCTGATTAATATGTGTAAGACCTAACTGGAACCAACGGTCAAGACTCAGGTCCTGGATAGTACGGCATAGGAAACGCAACGGGGCCAAGCTAAGCAATGGGAAGGGTCGTAAAAGTCGTCTACCCCAAAGACGCCATGACATAAGGGCAAGGGAAGTGGATGGTAAAATACCTTCTAAGATGCGATGTGGGAGCGTCGCAAACCACATCAGGTCATGGACTCGAAAGGGGGCGGTATAAGCATTCTCCATCTGTAGCCATAAAGGGGTTTCACGCTGGGACATAGAGGACAGGAGCTGAGCCAATAAAGCCACCCTATAATACGCTGTAATATTTATAAAGCCTAGGCCCCCCTGCGTCTAGTCGCGTTAAGTGTGGAAGCTGAAATGCGCGGAGGCCTCCCTTTCCATATATGTGCCTGCAACATTTTTTGCATGCAAAGCAACATATGGGCTGGGATAAAACCTGGAATATTCCTGAAAAAATAGAGAATCTGGGGTAAAATACATGCGTCCCATCCAAGAGACCTCCAGGCCTCGCCAGGAGGTCAATTGGGAGGAGATAGGGGTTATAATTGAGTTTAAGGATAGAGCCCCTGGATTTGGTGAGAGAGATACCTAAGTATTTTAAAGAGGTCGTTCTCCAGTCAAATGGGTACAAGGCACGTAAGCTAGAAAGCGAAAAATCATCAACATGTAGGGGAAGTGCCTGCGTTTTGCTCACATTGTTTTTGTAGTAGGAGACCAGGCCATATGAGGTGAGCTGGCGCATTAGAGAAGGCAGAGAGGTTTCAGGGGAGGTAAGAAAAATCAAAATATCATCAGCAAACATAGCTAATTTATGGGTTCCGTCTGGGGTAGAGATGCCGAGGATAGAAGGGTCTCACCTAATCCGCGAGGCCAAAGGCTCCAGTGCCAAAACAAAGATGAGTGGGGAGAGGGGACATCCCTGCCTGGTACCGTTGGTAATGGAGAATGAGGAGGAAAGAAACCCAGATGCCAGGACGGACAGGGAATCGGACGGGAATATAGGCTCATGATACTATTAATAAATAGGGCAGGGAAGCCAAAGGATTCTAGTGCCCTACGCATATAGCCCCAATGCAGGTGGTCAAATGCCTTCTCGACATCCAGTGCCAAGAGGAGCCCAGTTGTATTGGTTCTATAGGCAATGTCAATTATATTATAAAATCATCGGGTATTGTCACATGTTTGTCTACCGGGTATGAACCCGGTTTGTTCCGCTGAGATCAGGAGGGGAAGCAGAGGTGCTATTCTAGATGCCAACAACTTGGCGTACAGCTTAGCATCTACATTTAATAATGAGATAGGACGGAAATTCGCACAACTCGTCGGGGGTTTGCCAGGTTTAGGTGACGTGATGATAGTAGCTTGAAGCATTTCTGGGGGTATTATACCTGTGGTTTTTATATAATTGAAAAATCTCGTAAGGGTCGGTATTAAAATATCTGCGAAGGTCTGGTAATATAAATTAGAGAAACCACCGGACCAGGGGCTTTATTCTTTGGGAGAGCCTTAATGGCCTTGCGCACCTCCTCCTCCGAAAATGGAATCAGTAAATCTGCCGCTTGTGAGTGGGATAATGAGGGGAGGTCTGCATCCTGGAGGAATCGAGTTATCTCATCTGGGTTTGGGTCGTGGGTCATAGGGTCCGACTGTAAATTATATAAAGAGTCATAGTAGTCAGCAAATTCCTCCGTGATTTTTAGCGGGTTGTAAATCCTATCCCCCCTTTATCTAATAGGTATGAGATTTTGGTTTGAACTCTTTTAGATTTCAGTTTAGATGCCAATAAACGGCCAGCTTTATTGCCTTGGGTATAATGAGTGTAATTTAAGCGTCGTATGGCCCGTTCAGAGGACTGTAATGTCAGGTAAGTTAAATCCCGTCGGAGGGTCGTTAATCTAGACAAGAGGTCAGGTGTAGGACTTGTTTTATTTTGGGACTCCAAGTCAGAGATCTGCCGCTGTAACGAGAGCGTCTGGGCATTTAGTGCCTTTTTCCGTTTAGCCCCTCTCTGAATTAAATGGCCCCTCACCACTGCTTTATGCGCCAACCAAGCTGACGAGATGGTCACCTCTTCCATCACATTTAGTGCAAAATATTCCTGTAATACCGCCGAGGTATCCGAGACATCAGTGCCACTTACGATAAGGGAGTCATTTAGTCGCCAATTCCCCATTCCCCTAGCGGGGTAGTCAGCTTCAAAATCAATCGTTAGAGGGGCGTGGTCAGACCATGTTATAGAGCCGATACGGGCGGCTAAGAGGCGAGGGACTGTAGAGCCATGTATCAGACATAAGTCAATGCGACTGTAAGATGAGTGAACTGGGGAGAAGAAGGTGAAATCCCTGGTCGAGGGGTTAATAATTCTCCATGCATCATATAAGTCAGAGGAGCGTAAAAAATCATTTAGTTGGTGGCTAGAGGGGGGCTGTTTACGAGGCTGTGTGCGGGTCTGGCCCGGCCGTGTATCCACAGCCGAGTCAGGCACACAGTTAAAATCTCCACACAGGAAAAGGGATCCTTCCATCATGTTCTTAATCCTACTATAAGCTTTTTTAAGAAAACATACCGGGTTGACATTAGGCAAATACAAATTAGCAACAGTTATTGGCAGTTCATTCATGGTGCCCACCAAGATCAAAAGGCGACCCATCGGGTCTGCGTATTGGTTCGAGCATTTAAAGACCCAGTCCTTATGAAAAAGAACCGAGACGCCCCTGGATTTCGTCTGGGCAGTAGAATGATAAGAAACAGGGTACATAGCAGATTTTAAGTGTGGGATGCGCAATGCACTAAAATGTGTCTCCTGCACGCAAACTAACGCCGGTTTATCTTTATGTAAATCATGAAACAGAGCATGTTGTTTAAACCGAACATTCAGCCCTCTAACATTCATTGAGAAAATTCGGAACTGAGGCTTACTCATGTTTAAGTAACCACAACCATATAATATGCAAGGTAGGATTAGAAATAACAGATAGGAGGCATGGGGAATAGGAAGGCCAGGACCATGAGAGCATATCAACAGACAAAATGAAAAAAAAAAAAGGACTAAAAAGGAGAAAAACACAAAACAAACAGCGCTGCATCACAAAAATAAAGCAGAGGAGAGTCATTCCAAGTGGCAAGAAAAAATTGCAAAAATATCAGCTAAGAAGACTCAAACGGGTGACGAGAGGACGCTCACTACTCAGGACTCAGCGCAAGAACCAGACGCTGCACCAAGAAGCATAGGGTCTCGAGGCGATCAGGAAGAGGAACCACTCCCTCCAGGAAGGTAACTGTCCAGAAATCCAAACAGTTTGAAAAGCGACACAGGGAAGGAGAAACCCATCATTTAGGCCGGACTCTGTGCCATTCTGGGGAGACATTGATCGGTGATGAAGAAGGCTCGCGCGGAGGTGAGAAATCAGCCAGAATGTTCCAATCTTTCAAAAATTGTAATCCAGTGGTAACATCGGGAACAACACACAGGGTACCATCCTTCCATATCAAGAGCTTCGTAGGGAACCCCCATCTGTACGCCAACTTGTGAGTACGAAGAAGCTTGGTAAGAGAGGAGAACTCACGTCGTTTGGACATGGTTGAAGCCGACAAGTCAGCGAAGAAAGAGATATCAGCATAAGGGACAGGTAAAGGCATGGACTTCCGTGACGCAGACATTAGAGCCTCTTTGATGTGAAAAAAGTGCACCCGTATAATAATATCACGGGCCACCGATGTAGGCAGGTTTTTCGCTCGTGGGAGATGATGCGCTCGATCCAGCAGTAGGTCTTGTGGCGTGGCCTCAGGCAGCAAAGTTTGAAACTGCTCCAAGAGGTATGGGTGTAATTCCGCTAAGGTGACCGCTTCTACAATACCCCTGATCCTAATATTATTACGCCGAGAGCGATCTTCGATGTCAGCCATTTTAAGTGCGAGAGAGTCATGGGCCGCTTGCAATGCCTGATGTCTGTCTACCAGATCATTGTGGGCTAAACATAAATCATCCGCCTTGGTTTCCAGCGCGTCCGTTCGCTCACCCAAATCCAGAACGTCCCGGCTCAGCTCCTGCAGCGCTTCTTTAATATCTGCCTGGATGGTTGATCGCAGATCCTGCAACATGGCATGTAACCTGCTCTCTGAGGGTGGCAAGGAGTCAGATAGGCCACGCGATGCTGAGGGCGATGTGTCTGGGTCCTGGGCCAGCTTATGCTGCGGGGATCCGCCATCTTGGGCCTCCTTACCACGGTCTTTCCGGGCCGATTTTGGGGGATCCAGCACTCGTTGTGCCTTGGGAGGTGCCATCGGGGGTACAGGGTATGTTCCCCTACCTGTTGCTACAAAAATTTTGCCTCGGGTTGCCCCTTGGAAGCCGCGGGATTGCAAGATTCAGCGCTGGCCGCGAGAGCTACACAGCCATGCGACCACGCGCTGGCTTGTCCGGACACGCCCCCCTATGTCTCCTTTTATAATAGTTTTCACTTATCTGTCTTTTCATTTGCCTTTGTAATACATTTTTTAAATTGTAAAGAGACTTTATGGACACCTTGTATCTTGATGCCTATTATCATACCATCATGTCATTTACTGTATCAAATCAAATTATTGGTAATTCCAATTCCTGAAAACATAATGTAAAAATAATATCTGTATGGGAGAATAACACTGACACGCACTTGTGATAGTTACATAGACTCAAAAATTGCATAAACGATAGAAAATAGCAAAAGGAATGTGTCACGACCCTGGCCTAGCATATGTGCTGAAGTGTGGGTGTGAGCCCAAGGTGCAGTAATTATAGCAGAAGGCAGGATACAGGGTAACAGGGTTTATTTGTGATAACAAATAAACAGACTAGGAATATAAACAAATAAACTATACACAGGAGAATAGCACTAAACAAAAGGAGAATGTCTGGGAGTAGTGAGAATAGGAGAACTGAATATGCTATAATACAATGATACAGATAACATATAATCAGGCGCAGGTACAAATAGGAATAGGCAATAGAGTAGTCAGGATTTAACAGAGATCTGGTACACGGCTATATCAATCATGGAATAGCAGAGGGGTACAGGGGGCAATGGAGGATACCGGTAAAGAATGTCCAGGAATAGCAGAGGGGTACAGGGGGCAAAGGAGGATACCGGTAAAGAATGTCCAGGAGTAGCAGATGGTGTGCAGGAATGTCTATGGATCAAGAGCAGGAGGGGTTCCAGGCAAGGATCTATGGAAGGCAGGTCTGCACTAGCTAAGCTAGGAACTTCAATGAGGAAGCGTGGGATAAGGGGCGTAGCTTCCTCTTATGCAGGACTCATCAGGTGGGATCAACTGCAGGTGAGGTTTCAGGTGCAGATTGCAGATCAGAGTCCAGGAATGAGTATGGATCAGCATGAAGTCCTGGAATCTGCATATATCATGCAGAACATGGCGAAAAAGGAAGACAAAGGGGGCGCCAGAGGGTCTGGGGGTTCAGATCCTGACAGAATGTTTGGATCAGAAATTAATACAAAAATACAGTTTTGTAAAAATAGAAATACTGAAGATTACCTGAGGTAAGTGGTTCTGTTGGATACAAAATAAAGCAGGGTGTTTTAATAATTGTATAAAAAGATGAAGATATTTTAGTATACTATTCATTGTATTGTGGTATTAATAAAACCAAAACAACAGAAAACCAAAAAACAAAAACTGTTTTCTCAACTAATAATACATAGTATTACCTGAAGCTGTGCTACACTGAAATATTGTGGAAGAAGAAAATAGCAACAACATGGTACTAACTAAATCTGTAATATATTATGGAATATGATCTAATCTAGAATAGTATTCATATTTTATATACATTCCAATTCCATTTATTGTTTTCAAATAATAAACACATTGAAAATACAGTAGAAATAATTTCATAACAAGGAATGATATGAATGTATAGAAAATTTGTTACCATTGGTTGTAAAAGAGTACAGATGTCTAAGTTACTATACATTGCACATGTTAGAACAATGCAGTAAATGTCATAATGAAATCTCAATTATGTGTACATATGCACACGTATGGAATAATATACAGTAAATTAACATTACCCTGAGTAACTCCAGGATCAGATGTTGGAATCGAATATATAAAAAATAACTTTAAATATTTATAAAACAAATTTAATAACCAATGTGCTGTTAATGAAGACATTGTTAACCCATTCACTGCCGAGGTCGAGATATCTCAGGCTTCAAAGGCACCATCCGGAGCCCTTATATCGAGATATCTTGATCTGGTGATCTGCAGCCCAAAAGCAAATTAAATTTATTTGCAGCAAACACATTTTGTTTCTTTTTGGGCTGCAGAAGATGTCCCCAAATTTGAGCGCTGAGGGCATAATGCCCAAAGAGCTAAAACTGTAAAATCGTCTGATGATGCCCTTACATTGGGCTTTCAGCAGCCGATGCAGGGAAAAAAGAAGAAAATAAACCAGGAGCTCAAACTGCTGTAACTCAATTTGGCAGTAGATGGTGCCATCTACTGGCCAAAATAAGTTATTTACAGTAAGAAATACAATGGGAACAAGCTCAAATATTTCTTAATGTATAATTAATTTAAAATGATTTTTTTAAAAAAACCTAAAAAAACCACTGGTTTCTGTCAATGTTTTTTTTGGAAAATCACTAGTGAAGGGGGTTAAGAAATACTGAAATACAAGCAAAATAGGAAATGTCTAATAACACTAACAGAGTTATTCAAAGAGAGCCAAAGTGGATCTGAAATCGCACTGAATTTCCCCAATAGCCATTCGGCTATTCAAATAGCTGGCAGTTTGGCAATTATTGGCGAATTGCCAGTGAAATATGCAGACCTTTGATGGCAGTGAACTCCCCATAGAGAAGCAATGGTTAATCTATTCAGAGGACACCGAACAGCTGTGAAAATTTGTCAAAATGCCCTGATTTTCGGTGGTTTCATTCGACAGATTTAAGCAGACGAATCCTATAGGTTTCAATGAAAATAAAATTCCCCCGTTTTTATCAAATATTTATTCAGCCATTTATTCTTTTCATTTGCAGAAAAAAGTCTCTTTATTTATTTAGAATTCTTTTAGGCATTTTTTGGGGGGTTTCAGGGGAAATTTTTGATTCCGATTTTTTTAAATGCCTTTTTTTTTACTTTAACAGACCTATATGTTATTATTCATAGGACCTTACATTTTATTTCCAGGCATTCTCATGCACAGGTTTAACCCCTTCACCACCAAATGCTTTTCCAAAAAACCATTGTCAGAAACTAGTGTCTTTTTGTAAAATATTTTGGCTGGGTGGAGTAGAGGTAACATCACTGCTCTGCATGGAGAGAGCATGTGGAGACATGGGTTCGATCCCGGCAAGAGCACCTCTCCAGTAAGTGTCCTTGGGCAAGACACCTAACGGTACATACTCGCCACTCAGGACATACTTGAAAATGAGAGAAATCTCAATGTATCCTTCCTGGTAAAATCCTTTCTAAAAAAAATAATAATAATAATAATAATTATATAGTAATACATTGTTGTTACTATAAAAACACCTATTTGGCCAGAAGATGGCACCATCTACTGCCAAATTCAGTTACAAAGGTTTGAGCGCCTGGTCTATTTTATTTTTTTTACTGCATCCGCTGCTGACTGCTGCAGAAATCTCAATATTTCAGAGCATTCATCAGCCGATTTTACAGTTTTAGCTCTTTGGGCTTTATGCTAAATCTTTGGGGGCACCTTCTGCAGCCCAAAAGGAAACAAAATTAGTTTACAGCAAATTAATTTCATTTGCTTTTGGGCTGCAGATTAGCAGTTCGAGATATCTCTATCGGGGCACCAGATAATGCCTATGAAGCCCGAGATATCTCGATCTCAGTAGTGAAGGGGTTAATCAGATGAATCACATAGGTTTCAATGTAATAAATATTAGGGATGTGCATTTCTGAATTTCTGAATTTTCACGAAATTTCCCGATTCGTGCACTCGAATCCTGCCGATTTTCAAAAAATTTTCAGATCCGAAAACGGCAGATCGGAAAAAAAAATTTCGAGCTCAAACGAAAACTTTTCGGAATTTTCGAATGGACTAGAAATGTGTAAAATCTAAATTCATTTTCGTTCAATTCGTGATTTCGGCTCCATTCCTGAATTCGGTTCCATTTCAGTAATTTCGGACAACGTATTTATATCGCTGATTCTGTAATTAAATTTTGTATCATTCCCATCTCAATGTATCCTTCCTGGAAAACCAGAGAAATCTCAATGTATCCTTCTTGTAAAACATGAGAAATCTCAATGTATCCTTCCGGGAAACCAGAGAAATCTCAATGTATCCTTCTTGTAAAACATGAGAAATCTCAATGTATCCTTCCCGGGAAACCAGAGAAATCTCAATGTATTCTTCCTGGAAATCCAGAGAAATCTCAATGTATCCTTCTTGTAAAACATGAGAAATCTCAATGTATCCTTCCTGGGAAACCAGAGAAATCTCAATGTATCCTTCCTGGAAATCCAGAGAAATCTCAATGTATCCTTCTTGTAAAACATGAGAAATCTCAATGGCAGAATTATCGTATCGTATAATTATCGTATCGTATAATTATCGTATCCGAAAAATAAGCATAGAAACATAGAAAAATGTCGGCAGATAAGAACCTTTCGGCCCATCTAGTCTGCCCAATTACATGGATACTTTACCTGGATTTATCTTTTATTTAAGATAGCCTTATGCCTATCCCATGCCTGCTTAAATTCAATTACCGTTTTGGCCTCTACCACTTCTACTGGAAGACTGTTCCATTAGTTTACGTCAAAACGAATAGACACTTTGAAACGAGGAGAACAGACATTCCTAAAAACACGAAAATTTTCAAAATCAAGAAAAAAAAGTCGATACGAAAAACGAACCGAACCGAAACGGAAATTGATCGAAACGAGTCGAAACAAAAATTTACAAAATCCGAACGAACCGAACCGAATCGAACCCAAAAAAAAATCGGTGCACAAACCTTTAGGGATGTGCGTTTCGGAATTTTCACGAAATTTCCCGATTCGTGCATTCGAATTCGGCCGATTTTCCGAAAATTTTCAGATCCGAAAACGGCAGATCCGAAAAAAAATTTGAGCCGAAATGAAAACTTTTCGGAATTTTCAATTGGAGTAGAAATGTGTAAAATCGAAATTCATTTTCGTTCTGTTCGTGATTACGGCTCCATTCCTGACTTCGGTTCCATTTCAGTAATTTCGGACATTGTATTTATATCGCTGATTCTGTAATTAAATTTTGTATCATTCCCATCTCAATGTATCCTTCCTGGTAATAGAAACCAGAGAAATCTCAATGTATCCTTCCTGGAAAACCAGAGAAATCTCAATGTATCCTTCTTGTAAAACATGAGAAATCTCAATGTATCCTTCCTGGAAAACCAGAGAAATCTCAATGTATCCTTCTTGTAAAACCAGAGAAATCTCAATGGCAGAATTATCATATATCGTATCGTATAATTATCGTATCCGAAAACCATTTGTTTACGTCAAAACGAATAGACACTTTGAAACGAGAACAGACGTTCTGAAAAACACGAAAATTTCCGAAATCACAAAAAAAAGTCGATACGAAAAACGAACCGAATCGAAACGGAAATCGGCTGAAACGAGTCGAAACGAAAATTTACAAAATCCGAACGAACCGAACCGAATCGAACCGAAAAAAAAATCGGTGCACAAGCCTATTTTTTTTTCTGCAACATTTTGCAAATTGGGCTGCAACTCTCCCCCTATCGGTTTAGGCAACATCTACTAGCCACATATTAACTTTGACACAATGGGTGCTATCTAGAGACATACATCATTGTATTTAGGTTTGTTAGAAGCCTACAGTTCTGCCATTTTTGAGTGAGCACATGTTCAGAACATGCTTCTGAAGCAGAAAATGCATAGACAGAAGTTCCTCAAGTTCCTTCAACATTCCTTCAAGATTAAAAAAAATGAACAATCCATTAATCTGTTCAATTACTAAAAAGAAATTACAAGGATTACCTGGTGAAGTTGTGATGTGAACTGCAAGAATAAAATGAAAATATAATTGTGTAATTAATATATGCATAACTAATCAACCAAAACAAAACATTAAGGAGATTTGTGTTGCATGTGTGCACATTAACTTAAGATGTATGAATTAGAAATCACAAAAAAATAAAAGCTACATTATGAATTATTAACGAGATTATTCAGAGACCACCGAAATGTCACCGACATTTTGGTGCTCTCCCGTTCGGCACACTTTGGTGAGTTCAATTCGCCAACCCTGTGGTTAATTAACCCAGGACAATTGAAAACGAAAGAAATCTCAATGAATCCTTCCTGGTAAAATACTTTGCAAATAGATAAATAATTCAGCATTCACCACAGCGACCCGGAAGTGCGCCGAATCTACCTACCGAATGCATGCGGTAAACCACCGAATCAATTGGATAAACCGTCCAAAAACCGCCCAATGCATCGTCTAATTTCTGAAAAGCTGCCGAATTGATCTAATAACCCGCCGAAAAACTGCCGAACGTATCCGATACACCGCCGAATGTTACCAAACAGGCCGCCGAACGCCTCCGAAAAAAGCCTACCAGCCACCGAACATCCGTAAAAAACATAAAACAAAGATACAACTAAGGAAAAATAAAAACTTTTTTCCCCTAAGGCTGTGAAATTATCCGTTTTTCACATATAAAATGAACAATTCTGTTGCCATTACTCACCTACTCATTTCCCACGCCTGTATCAAGTTCAGTGTTTTATACATAGTAATATTTTCCATAAAACACTTGCGTCAATATACAAAAAAAATAATAAATTTTCCGTTTTGGTGAAAATTGTATATATTTTGTGAAGAAAGAGTAACAGGTTCTCCATTTTGATTTTTTTTTCTGCAACATTTTGCAGATTGTGCTGCAACTCTCCCCGTATCGGTTTAGGCAACACTCAGTAGCCACATATTAACTTTGACACAATGAGTGCTATCTAGAGACAGATATCATTGTATTTAGGTTTGCTAGAAGCCTACAGTCCTGCCTTTTTATAGTAAGCACATGTTCAACACATGCTTCTGAAGCAGAAAATGAATGGACAGAATTTCCTCAAGTTCCTTCAACAATAAACATTCAAAAAATGAACGATCCATTAATCTGTTCAGTTACCAAAAAGAAATTACAAGTATTACCTGGTGAAGTTGTGACATGAACTGCAAGAATAAAATGAAAATAGTATTGAGTAATTGATATATGCATAACTAATCAACGATAGCAAAACATTAAGGACATTTGTGTTGCATGTGTGCACATAAACTTGCAAAAAACTCATAAAACCTGACTGAGGTAAAATGATGGGGATTCAGTTCACAAAGTTATGATCATAATTTGCTTAAGCCTGTCACAGACCTGTCAAAGATGGGGTACATTGACGACTAGGACAGGCTTAAGCAAATTATGATCATAATCATAACTTTGTGAACTGAATCCCCATCATTTTATCTCAGTCAGGTTTTTTGAGTATTTTTAAAACTGTGTTTTTTTCCATAGAAAATGATGGAAGAAGGTGGTCAATAATATGGAGTGCTCTTTCTTGGTGTTTTGTATTTGATGTCTTAGACACCCGCTTAGTTTTGAGGTTGAGTGCAACCTTTTGCTGTTTTATTTATGTACTAGGTGGAAAGCCTGCCCAGAGGGCAGTCTATTGTTGTTGTCACCAGCTCTGAATTCATGTCCACATATTTGTTTTTCAATGTCCTATCCGAGAGTATCTCTCTATATAAATGTGTTTGTAACGCGTCTGTCGCCATCCCACCCGCAACAGGAGGGCCAACTGAGCAGGTCTGATGGGTGCACGCGCAGCTGACAGCGTATTACAAAGTCATTTATATATTAGAGCAGGTTCCTCTTCCCTCTTAGATTGTAAACTCATGGGAACAGGACCCTCTTAGATTGTAACCTCACGGGAACAGGACCCTCAGATTGTAAACTCACGGGAACAGGACCCTCTTAGATTGTAACCTCACGGGAACAGGACCCTCAGATTGTAAACTCACGGGAACAGGACCCTCTTAGATTGTAAACTCATGGGACCCCATCGATTGTAAACTCATGGGACCCCTTAGATTGTAAACTCATGGGATAGATTGTAAGCTCACGGGACCCCCATAGATTGTAAACTCATGGGACCCCTTAGATTGTAAATTCATGGGATAGATTGTAAACTCATGGGACCAACAGATGGTTAACAATTTTATTAACATTAACTCAGATTGCCTTCCATTAGCTTATTGCATTCTAATAAAAATGATTGCGCCTTTCAGGAGGAGAATTTGATATAAAGTGAAGTGATTAAACCCTGCTTAGATATCTGTGCCGCTGTGTCTCTTCCATTCCGACAATAAGGCTGTAATTGTATGCATGGCTGGTCTCAAATGGCATAAATTGTTATAATACCGAAAATTATCAAGAACTGGCTGGTGGAAAATTAGAAATAGCTTAGAATCAAATAATTAGGATTTCTGTGCAATGCCGGGGAAATGTAGAGGTTGAGTTCCATTTTCTATTTCATTAAAAATATATGCGTCGGGATAAACATTAAATGTTCTGCTCGGTAAATTAGATGCGCCACATACCTGTTTATTACAGAAAGTAAACAGAGCAGATTATTGTCAGTGCGTAAAAGGTACAACACCATAAATAATGCATTAAAAAGAAGCAGACGGCAGCGTGGCGATGGAGGGAGCCGGTGAGGGGCCGAATAGACAGCCTCCGGGGGAGACTCTGGGCAAGGGGGATCCGTGAGGGACACAAAAAATACGATCATTGGAGAGCCGCTGTGCGCCTCTCCAATGGATCGGATTTTTTGTGTCCCTCGCGCACGCCGGCTGTGCTCTTGCCGTGGCCGTTGGATGCGCGTGCAGCCAGCAGTACGCTGGTTACGCGCGCATGCGCAGAGGCAGCGTGGCGACGGACACACTTCCTCTTACTCTTTTATTATATAGGATATATATTATATACACACACACCTTCAAGTGTATACATATATAATGTTATCAACCTAAAGTAGAATTAAACCTTTGATTACTTATTAATATACATACACCGACAAGTACATACTGTATATATATATATATATATATATATATATTGCAGTGTGTATATACAAGTTGAGCACCTGTTATCCAGAATGCTGAGGACCCCAAGCATTCCAGATTTAAAATTCTTCCAGATTGTGCAATCCGGTCAGCATTCCAATTATGGAGGAGATGGGCGTATTGTGACAGGGGAGCTGTGACAGCATTCCAAGATAAATGCATTAAAACATTGCCACACATCTTCCATCAAAAACTTGTGCTGGATTTCACTTGTGCTGGATCCCTGTTCCTAATTTTTAAATTCGTTCTACAAAGGGCATGTCACGTAGATTTTTTTCCCATAAGCTGCAGTATTGTTTAATTTTCAATAATAAAGTGAATATTATTACTGTAATAACTCGCCATCTCATTTCCTATGGTGGCCGCAAGTGTGTAGATGATGGCGCAATGCGTTATTACGCATTGTTCAATTTAAAAACTTAAGCCGCTGCACCGCTGCAAGGAGTGCCGGGGTCCTTTGGACCCCTGCATCGCTTTTCTGTACTTTCCACAAGGGCAAGTGAGGAGTGAGGAGTCATTGGAAAGGTGGGAGTCTGGTTGCCAAAAGTGACCACATAACATGTACAAATTTGAAAGATAGAGAAAGAAAATAAATGCAAAATTTATTTTCTTTCCTCTGTTCTAAGGCAGCGGCATTATTCACTTATAATGCAAACAATGCCTCTGCACTAATTCACCTTCTTTTTTCCACACTGTGAGCAAGTTTGGAAGTGATGGCATTATGCGTTATTACGCATTGTTTCATCTAAAACACAGTCTGCCGCACTGCTGCAAGAAGAGGCTGGGGTCTTTTGGACCCGTATTGCCATTCTTTACACCCCACTTGGTCAACTGAGATCTCTGACAGATCCAGAATTGGGGTCCAGGAGGGAAAACCCGCCAGTTGCAGTCCCATTAAAGGTCATAGAGGGGACCATTGGACGTTTGAAACCCTTTATCTCCGGTTCTACACATCCTACATAGAGCATTGGGGTGTCTTGAAAGGCCAGATTCCGTCCTTTCCAATGGTATTAAACATGACTGTGTAACGTATAAATAAAAATGAATTGAAAAAGCAAAAATAAATAAGGAAAAATAAAAACGTTCCCCCCTAAGGCTCTGAAATTGTCAGTTTTTCACATATATAATAAACAATGCTGCTGCCATTACTCACCTTCTCATTTCCCACGCCTGTAGCATGTTCAGTGTTTTATACACAGTAGTCATTTTCCATAAAACGCTTGTGCCAAAATACCAACAAAATAATTCATTTTCAGTTTTGGTGAACACTGCATATTTTCTTTTTGAAAAAAGAGTAGCAGGTTCTCCATTTATGATTTTTTTTCTGCAACATTTTGCCGATTGTGCTGCAACTCTCCCCGATCTTTGACACAATGAGTGCTATCTAGAGACATACATCATTGTATTTAGGTTTGCTAGAAGCCTACAGTCCTGCCTTTTTTATAGTAAGCACATGTTCAACACATGCTTCTGAAGCAAAAATGCATGGACAGAATTTCCTCAAGTTCCTTCAACAATCAAAATTAAAAAAATGAACGATCCATTAATCTGTTAAGTTACCAAAAAGAAATTACAAGTATTACCTGGTGAAGTTGTGACATGAACTGCAAGAATAAAATGAAAATATTATTGTGTAATTGATATACAGTATGCATAACTAATCAACCATAACAAAACATTAAGGACATTTGTGTTGTATGTGTGCACATTAACTTAAGATGTGTGAATTAGAAATCACAAAATAATGAATGCTACATTATCAGGGTTATTCAGAGAGCGTGAAAAGCAGGAGAATGACTGGAGAATGAAAAATTCTAGGTCAAAATAGCCAAACCAGAAAAATTCTCCCTTTCATCTCACTTTCCAAATCGGCTATTTTGACCTAGAATTTTTCATTCTCCAGTCATTCTCCAACTTTTCACGCTCTCTGAATAACCCTGTATGACTTATTAAAGGGGCTATTCAGAGAGCACAGAAATGTCACCGACATTTTGGTGCTCTCCCGTTCGGCACACTTTGGCGAGTTCAATTCGCCAACCCTGGGGTGAATTAACGCAGGACATAATTGAAATCAAGAGAAATCTCAATGAATCCTTCATGGTAAAATACTTTTCAAACAAATAAATAAATAAATAATTCAGCATTCACAGCGTACCGGAAGTGTGCCAAATCGACTCCCCCCCCCCGAATGCATGCGGTAAACCACCGAATCAATTGGATAAACCGCCGAAAAATCACCCAATGCATCGTCTAATATCTGAAAAGCTGCTGAATCGATCCAATAACCCACAGAAAAACTGCCGAACGTATCCGATACACCGCCGAATGCTACCAAACAGGCCACCGAACGTCTCCGAAAAAAGTCTACCAGCCGCCGAACATCCGTAAAAAAAAACCAAAGATACAACTTTTAAAAGATTTTTTTTTAAAAAAAATAGTGCATGAAAATGCCTGGAAATAATGTATAAGGTCCTATGAATAATAATAAAAAGGTCTATTACAGAATTTAAAAAAAGGCATTAAAAAAAAATCGGAACCCGAAATTTTGCCGAAACAATCCTTAAAAATGCCTAAAAATTCAAAAATATAAAGAGACTTTTTGCTGCAAATGAAAAGAATAAACATTTGAATATATTTTTAATAAAAAACAGGGAATTGTATTTACATTGAAACATCAAAAACTTGTGCTGGATTTCACTTGTGCTGCATCCCTGTTCCTATTTTTTAATTCCTTCTACAAAGAGCATGTCACGTAGATATTTTTTCTTTATTTCCCCCTAAACTGCAGTATTGTTCAATTTTCAATAATAAAGTGAATAATATTGCTGTAATAACTCACCGTTTCATTTCCTCTGGTGGCGGCAAGTGTGGAGATGATGGTGCAATGCATTATTACGCATTGTTCCATTCAAAAACTTAAGCCGCTGCACCGCTGCGAGGAGCGCCAGGGGTCCTTTGGACCCCTGCATTACTATTCTGTACTTTCCACAATGGCAAGTGAGGTGTCATTGGAAAGGTGGGAGTCTGGTATCAAACGTGACCACATAACATGTACAAATTTGTAAGCTAGAGAAAGAAAATAATTGCAAAATTTATTTTTTCTTCTCTGTTCTAAGGCAGCGGCATTATTCACTTATAATGCAAACAATGCCTCTGCACTAATTCACCTTCTTTTTACCACACTGTGAGCAAGTTTGGAAGTGATGGCATTATGCGTTATTACACATTGTTTCATCTAATACACAATCCATCGCACTGCTGCAAGGAGAGGCCGGGGTTTTTTGGACCCTGTTGTTTTGCCATTCCTTACACACCGCTTGGTCAACTGAGGTCACTGGCGAATCCAGGAAGGGGGCATTTGCCCCGCCCCCGAGTTGCAGTCCCATTATAGGTCATAGAGGGGACCATTGGATGTTTGGAACCCTGTATCTCGGTTCTGCACATCTTACATAGAGCATTGGGGTGTCATTTGAAAGGCCAGATTCCTTTACAAATGGTACCATGCATGACTGTGTAAAAAAAATATAAAAATGAATTGAAGAAGCAAAAAATAAATAAGGAAAAATAAAAACTTTTTTCCCCCTAAGGCTGTGAAATTGTAAATTTTCTCATATAAAATGAACAATGGTGCTGCCATTACTCACCTACTCATTTCCCACACCGGTAGCAAGTTCAGTGTTTTATATATATTTATATTTTTCATAAAACGCATTGAGCCAAAATAAAAACAAAATAATTCATTTTCAGTTTTAGTGAACACTGCATATTTTTTTTTGAAAAAAGAGTAGTAGGTTCTCCATTTATGATTTTTTTTCTGCAACATTTTGCCAATTGTGCAGCAACTCTCCTCCCATAGGTTTAAGCAACACTCAGTAGTCACATATTAACTTTGACACAATGGGTGCTATCTAGAGACAGATATCATTGTATTTAGGTTTGTTAGAAGCCTACAGTCCTGCCATTTTTTAGTGAGCACATTTCCGCAAATGCTTCTGAAGCAAAAAATGCATGGACAGAAGTTCCTCAAGATCCTTCAACAATAAATATTCAAAAAATTAAAGATCCATTAAACTGTTCAGTTACCAAAAAGAAATTACAATATTACCTGGTGAAGTTGTGACATGAACTGCAAGAATAAAATGAAAATAGTATTGAATAATTGATGTATGCATAACTAATCAACCATAACAAAACATTAATACTTGAAAACGAGAGAAATCTCAATGTATCCTTCCTGGTAAAATCCTTTATAAATAAATAAATAAATAAATAAATTAATGACATTTGTTTTGCATGTGTGCACATTAACTTAAGACGTATGAATTAGAAAATAGAAATCACAAAATAATGAATGCTACATTATGACTTATTAAAGGGGTTATTCAGAGAGCACCGAAATGTCACTGACATTTTGGTGCTCTCCCGTTCGGCACACTTTAGCAATTTCAATTCGTCAACCCTGCGGTGTATTTAGCATCCACCGCAGGGTCTCTGAATCGACCCGCCGAACACATCCGATAAACCTCTGAATCGATTAGATAAACCACGAAAAACCGCCGAGCGCATCCTCTAACATCCAAAAAACTGCCAAATCGATCCAATAACCTGTCGAGAGACTGCCGAACATATCCGATAAGCCGCTGAATGCTACCAATGATCCGGCAAACAAGCCGCCGAACGTCTCCAAATGAAGCCTACCAGCAGCCGAACATGGGTAAAAAAAAATAATTAAAAGGTGTGTTAAAAAAAACGAGTGCTTGAAAATGCCTGAAAATAATGTATAAGGTCCTATGAATAATAATAAAAAGGTCTGTTACAGAAAAAAAACATAAAAAAAATTTGAATCTAAAATTACGCCAAAATAATCCTGAAAATGCCTAAAAAATTCTGAAAAATAAATAAATAAAGAGACTTTTTGCTGCACATGGAAAGAATAAACAGTAGAATAAATTTTTAATAAAAACAGGGAATTGTATTTACATTGAAACCTATGGGTTTCGTCTGCTTAAATTTGTCGAATGAAACCACTGAAAATCAGGTAATTTTGACAACTTTTCACCGGTGTACGGCATGCTCTGAATAGATTAACCATTACATGTGTATGGGGACTTCATTGCTGCTGAAGGTCACCATATTTCACTGCCAATTCGCTGATATTTGGCGAATCGCCAGCTTTTTGAATAGCAGAATGGCCACGAAATTGTACCACATGGGGAAATTCAATGTTCGGTGCAAATTGGTGGCCAATTCTTTGAATAACCTCTTTAGTAAACTGCATGACTCTTCTTTTAGCAAAGCATTTTGTTTCTTAACCCCTGCCTCTCAACTGTTTTACTCTTCTTTCTTCAAACTTCTGTTCTCCCTACATCAAAGAAACATAGGTTGACCCCCTAGGTATTTAGGTTGACCCCTAAAAATAAATAAAACATCCTACAACCCACATAGCACCCCCTATACAACCCAGCTATACTCTCACTTTCTTGTACTTAACAACCACATACTACACCCTCAATATAGTATATATACACACTATTTTATATATATATTATCTGGATACCTGTGCTTCGCGACGAAACGTCGGGCTATGCAGGATATATTAGGTTCACAATCTGTTGGCTTAGTGGTGGTTGCTGATTAAAACACAAAGTGGATGATAATAATAATAATAAAAAACAATAACATTTATGGGTTTAAGCCCTTTAATCCCACAGCAACCCTGGGTTTTTTGCCACCTTTACTGGAAGGCCAATAGACATGTGAGTGTGATGCAGGGCTGGACTGGGACAAAAAATCAGCCTTGGACTTCATCCAGACCGGCCCACTTTAATTATGCAAACACGCATAAAAATAGTATATAGACCAACCGGATCACTCAACCAATCACTCTACAGAATGTGGGTTTGTATCGTTATTGAAAGGCGCTGTTTTATACCTCTAGATTGGTCAGAATCTTAGATACAGGGATAGTGGACTGTAATAGGCTGTACTTAAAGGCAGTAGGACGTGCCTCTGTTGGCAAATATATGCTGTATGTTAATAGCAGTGTCGGACACGTGGACACGTGTAGTGATGATATGCACCTTTATTATAAAAGGGGGGGGAAGTCTTGTTATGGGTATGGGTTGGGTGTAGGTATTAATGTCAACAGGAAAAATCAGTGCTCAAGCAAAGGTCCCTTTTTTTCCATGTTATACTGCCATCTTGTGGCGAAAATATAGTATAGTATTACTCCAATGTTATTCCTTGTATGTTGCTGCCACCTTGTGGCCGGAAAGGTTATGGTCTCTCTGTGATGGATTACTCCTGTGGTATATCCGTCTTTGTGTCGGGGATGCGCTGTCTCTCTCTTCGGTTTCACCGGGTCTTAACCTCATGAAATTAGATGGAGAAAGAGGACATAGCGCAATTCTGTGGTGTGGATAAAATAGATGGAAGATAAAAAGTATCTTACTCACGTGGACAGGAGCCTATGATGTATCAGGCTCACTGTTACTGGCGTTTATGGCCCATAGAGGTGGCCAATATCCCTTCTTTGGTCATCACTTCTTTCCTCGTCCACTGCGTTCAGTCTGGCTGTGAAGCAAAGCTGCAAAGCGAGGCCTCAGGACTACAACTGGAACTCAGGAACAAATCAGGATACAAGTGAAAAGGTTGTATAAAAAGGGATTTATTATTAAAAAAGTATTTAACAATATATATAAAATAGGGGGTATATCCAGACAGGGGGTATATCCAGGGGGTACTTTTTTAATAATAAATCCCTTTTTATACAACCTTTTCACTTGTATCCTGATTTGTTCCTGAGTTCCAGTTGTAGTCCTGAGGCCTCGCTTTGCAGCTTTGCTTCACAGCCAGACTGAACGCAGTGGACGAGGAAAGAAGTGACGACCAAAGAAGGGATATTGGCCACCTCTATGGGCCATAAACGCCAGTAACAGTGAGCCTGATACATCATAGGCTCCTGTCCACGTGAGTAAGATACTTATTATCTTCCATCTATTTTATCCACACCACAGAATTGCGCTATGTCCTCTTTCTCCATCTAATTTCATGAGGTTAAGACCCGGTGAAACCGAAGAGAGAGACAGCGCATCCCCGACACAAAGACGGATATACCACAGGAGTAATCCATCACAGAGAGACCATAACCTTTCCGGCCACAAGGTGGCAGCAACATACAAGGAATAACATTGGAGTAATACTATACTATATTTTCGCCACAAGATGGCAGTATAACATGGAAAAAAAGGGACCTTTGCTTGAGCACTGATTTTTCCTGTTGACATTAATACCTACACCCAACCCATACCCATAACAAGACTTCCCCCCCCTTTTATAATAAAGGTGCATATCATCACTACACGTGTCCACGTGTCCGACACTGCTATTAACCTACTGCCTTTAAGTACAGCCTATTACAGTCCACTATCCCTGTATCTAAGATTCTGACCAATCTAGAGGTATAAAACAGCGCCTTTCAATAACGATACAAACCCACATTCTTACAAATCCAAACTGGTACCAACGTAACGGTGCTACCGTATCGTCAGAAGAGCAGCAGTAATACCATACATACACTAACAACAAGCGCCGACAAGGAGTTTTCACCCCACATTTCTTCAATCACTCTACAGATACCAGAGTTGTTGCAGAGTGATTAGGTAAAGAAACACAGTGGCATTGAGGTTGAGTGCGCACCATGTCTTAAAGTTAGGTGGATGTGCAGCGGGTCTCACCGGTACAGTGGCCACAATATGAGACTGCAGCTGACTGTTCTGTTTTACAGATGGTGAGGTAGTTCTCACCTCACCTATTAAGGGCAGTGCGAGTCGTCGGGTGAACCAGCATTCACACCAGCCCACTGAGCCATCGACCCCCCGGGAATCTCCCTGTAGTCCCTATGGCCAGTACATGCCTGCATACAACAGGCCATGGGAGAAACAGCCACTCCTCAGATGCACACCAGCCACTTTCAATGTCTATCCCTGTGCCTTATTGATGATGATGGCGTTGCACACCTTAACCAGTAATTGTAGACGTTTGAACTCAAAGTGGTAGTCTGACGGGATCAGAGGAATTCTGGGTATGAAAATGGTTTCTCCCTGATTTACGCCCGTGAAAATCGTGGAGCGCCAACCTTGAGGTAGAGGACATGAGGTGGGAATCCTGGTAGGTTGAGAGTGTGCAAGAACTCCACAGGGTAATGTACAGCATCCTCAATCTCCATTACTGAGTCCAAGATTCATACTTCATATGCTCAGTGAACATCTTCTCCAGCAGAAAGTTGTTGATGCTGTTGGCTGAGTCATTTGTTGGAGTGAGAATAGCTCTTTCCCTCAGCCATGAACTGCAATCCACTCCAGCAAGATTAATGTCTAGGTATATTCTGTCAGTCAACCTGATCAGATCTGTCATAACACCGCAAAGGTTACTTGGAATAGTTATTCTTCCCTACTCTTCCAAAAGTTTGCCATCACCAATATCAAGTAATAATTTCGAAAACTCTTCTGTCCTCAAATCACGTTAAAGGTGGACACACTTGTTAACTGTCAGGGTCAGGACTTTGACATTAGGCCATAAGATGGATGACTTGAAACAGGCCTTGACTTCATCTGCACACGTCCCTCGTTCCGGCACAACAGGCAATGTCTGTCTGAAGTCACCAGCCAAAAGCACTGTAACTCCACCCATAAGACGGTTGCTGCCCCTAATGTCCTGGAGTGTCCTGTTTACAGCCTCAATACATCCTTTGTGAGTCATGGTGCATAAGTTTGGCTTCTCGAAGCACCTGAGCCATGTCACTCTGCTTAGAGATGTTACAAAGTGTATACTCAGAATGATTAAGGTTGAGAGTAAGAAGTGATTTGGGGTGGGACACTATGCAGGAGAAATCTGGTTCACAATCCGTTGACTCAGTGCTGGTGGGTGATTGAAACTCATAAGGGAATATATCCCCCGCCACCTTGAGTTCAGAAGCAGTTCCATAGGTGGACGTTTTGGACATTTTGGTGAGGTAGCAACGTTTAGTGCTGTACGGATCCCCAGACCGCTCCTGAGTGAAGGAGTACAACGTCTGCCAGTATGAACTGAGATAACGGCATGTGAGGCAAGTGGCAGTTGGAACAGATTTATTTTCAGGTGGGGAGGGGGGAGTTTAACTCCTTAGCATCAGAGCATGTTAATAATTGTGGATTATTCCAGCCTTGGTGTTAGAATAATCTTAATTTTAATAAAGACAGGAGGCGAATATTTTGCATTCTCTTTTCTTTACTAAAACATCAGCAGCAAGGAAAGTTTACATAGCAACAGCAGTAACCAATCAACAACAAGAGTGTAGTAAGTCCTTAGCCACGCCCTCTTTTCTTGTATGCCGAACGAGCAGGAGAGACATGACGTAGAAATCCAAGAAGTAGGAAGAACCCGGAAACTGAAGAGGTGAAAGCCAAGACTAGGTAGGAGTCAACGAGATGGTCAGTCGCAGAACTGGAAGCCAACGGGCGTCCGAAACGATGGGAGACCAACAGGGCCGCAGAAGCAAATCAAGCTACGGAGAAAGCAGAGGATACGTGAAAGTACCATGTGATGGAGGCTTGCCAATCAACAGTTAACTAACTGACCAGTCAAAGCGAAGAATTATCAATAGTTAAATCAATTATGAGACAGTAGCCGTAGGCTAGGCCAATGAGACATGCAAACCCTACTAAGGGGAATGAAAAATAGTTAGACAATAATGGACAAAAGTCGAAGAAGTGTAGATACGTAAATTACATCCTTTATTCAAAATTTATTTATTTATTATTATTATTATTATAATTTTTTTTTTTTTTATTTTTTTTTATCGAATATAGCAGTAAATCCGGCACAATGTGAGCAATCCCGGGTATGGGCGGGCGGGAAAAATATTCGCCTCCTGTCTTTATTAAAAGAGTGAGCGCCGAAGTGAGGAGCAACACCTGCTAGGGAGAGCAGCCAGGGGACCCCTCTAGAAAGTGTAGGCGAGGAAACAGGATTGTAAGTGGAAACATAGGAGACCAAGAGCTGGCCAACCGGAGGGGAGCGCAAAGAGCCTAAGTGGGAGAGGTAGTTCGTAACGCACCTAGCGACACATAGGGTAGAAAACCTTAGAAAAAAGGGGGTTTTTGTACATCTAGTAAGCGTGAAAAACGACTCCCTTAGGAGAGAAAACCATAGCGTGCGCATCGAAGGCTCTAGCATCCAAAACACGTCTAAAGGACCCCAAACACAAAATGATGGTTAGAGTACATCAAGAGCTGATGCAGGGACAGCGAGTAGTATCTGGCCAGTTACGCAGGAACTCCAAAACAAGCACCACATCCCAAAAGTGAGTATATTATTTGGGGCCGGCGGGCGAGCGAGCCTAACGCTCTTGAGGAGACAACACACAGAAACGCTACCCAGGGGAGCGTGAGCCACCGAGATGGTCGAGCGGAACCAGGTGATGATAGGACTTGCCGGCCGTGGAAAGGCTCGCCAACAAATTAGAGGGGCTGTAGCAGGATCAGGCACACACCAACCACACCAAATTTCCCCAGGCGTAACATTTTTGCGTGCCAGAAGTCCAGGATTCCCATAATAGGGAGCGAGCCGCAGCTGATAAGCCTGGTAGCATGCAGGGTCCCCGGAAATTGTCCAAGCCACCAGTGGAAGATTGCCCTCCAATACCACTGGATTAGGGTTGCCTTGAGGGTCCAGAAGAATGGATGGAAAAGGACGGCAGCAGCGGGCAGGAGTAGACAAGGGAGTTGTAGCGTCAGTGGCAACCAGCTCTGTGCATCCCATAGAGGCATGAGTAGAAGTCAAAACCATCCATCTGCGGACTTCTTGAAGCGTGCACGTGAGCATCGTGAACGGGGAAACAGTGTAGGCTCCTCGATGGGGCCATGGTGGGAGGAAAGCATCCACCGCTGCCGCCTGCAGGTCCGTAAGCCAACTGAAGCCGGTCTGCATCTGGTGGGTCAAGCGGGAAGTAAACAGGTTGACCCAAAGGAGTAGAGGGCAGATGATGTGAAGCGGCTGTTCCTCTGGCGTCCATGCCCCACCCGTGGATACAGGTCCGCAAGTCGCTCCCCAACCCGACTGGCTGGCGTCCGATTCCGATACGAAGTCGGGTAGAGAGTCAAAAATGGCCCACCCATTCCAGGCTTCCATGAGGCGCAGCCACCACAGGAGTTCCACTCGAGCCTCAGGAGTGATAGGGACCAGCTGGTCGTAGGAGGGATTGAGACTGAGGCACGTGGTTTTCTGACGTTGCATCGCCCGATAATGCAGTGGGCCAGGAGAAGGGTGATGACTTGGGCTGGGCGACAAGCTGACTTGTCCATGTTGGTAATGAACCAGAGGTCTTACAGGAGAGTAAGCACTAGGGCCGTGTGATGGGAAAACAGGACCGGATCTTGAGCCAGTACGAAGATATTGTCCAGGTATATGAGAGACCTGATGCCCTGTGAATATATGGAGGCCATGGCCAGTAAGAGGAGCTTCATTGAAGCACCATGGTGCGGAGCTGAGGCCGAAAGGTAGGCAGGTGAACTGTCGGTGGTGCAGGATGGATAGGAGACCCCTGAGTAGATGTGTGCTCTCCATTGTGAAGTGTCGATAGGACAAGAAGGGATTGAAGACTATCCAGTTTAAGACCGGGCGAAGGTCCGCAGACTTCTTGTGTACCAGAACACATTGTATGGGGAAAACAGACTGGAAGGGAACCTGGGAAAAGTCTATCAAGAAACCAGATACGATTCGTAGGACCCAAGAGTCGGAAGGTTGGTATAGATGTTAACCTTATGATTCGATTCTTTTAAGAAGAGGTCCCCATAAAAACAACAGCTTGGCCGCAGGACCCAATTCTTTGGAGCACATACTTGTTAAATTAGCGTCAAAGCGAAAAAGCGCCTCATTGCGGCGTGCAGAAGAGATGCTGACATTGGCGTTACCTAAAGACAGAGGGCACGCTGTGCCCATTCACGGACCATTGCAGGGCCGAGCAGGGTAGGCATAAGGCTATCCTAAACAAAAGATAAATCCAGGTAAAGTATCCATGTAATTGGGCAGACTAGATGGGCCGAAAGGTTCTTATCTGCCGACAGTTTCTATGTTTCCAGAAGGTAGTGCTTCGTCCACCGTGACGAGCGGGCCTGAAACCTCCAGCATTTGTCCTGGGCGATGCGGAAGCCCTGTTCGACTTCGACAAGGATCCCTGCCAACCTTGCCCAGAAAGGAGACGAAATCCACGTCAAACTCTGGCGTAAGAGATACCTTGTCAGGCAGCGTCGGGCAAGGGCATCCTGCCCACAGATGCGCCCTGGAAATTTTAACTAAGAGACCGCGTAGCCAGAAGAGCAGAAACTCCGCTGTGTGGTCAGGCGGGAGCCAGGCCGAAGACCTGGGGTGGGTGGTAGTGCATGGATCGAAAAAGGAGGGGGGGCTCCTCTTGCGTCGAGGAGTGGCGCCGGGGTATCCGAGGACACCAAGGAGCGAGGTGGTGTTGGAGCGGTAAAGAAGGGCACGATCGCTAAGCTATCAGAACGGGGCTCACCCGTCGAGCTTGCAGTAGTCGGTGGATCACCGGTGGTATTGGCTCCGTCCTCCTCGGGTAGTGAGCCTGGTAAATATCCATGTCATAATCATCGTCCCCTTCTTTGGGGACAGAAGTGCGGGAGGAGTTTGTAGCAGGGCCCTTACCCTAGCCAGCGGACTCAGATTAACCCTTCCAGAGTATTTTACGAGATGGCACGGCAGCCTCAGAATGAACCGAATGGGAGCCCTCAGAAAGGGCCGGTGACTGGGCCCTAGAAAGGACCGGAGGTTCTGGCTGGGGAAGCGGGGCATGGCTGCCAAAGCTATGGGCAGTGTTTCTGAAATGGCAGCTAAAAGCCAGGCCGAAAGCTCCTCTGGATTGGTGGGGAGCTGAGGAGGATCCATGGAAAACAGAATAACGGGACTCACCTGTTGAGGTAATTTATATATATTAAAATTTATAGGGATATATATCAGGGCTCACCCGATGTTTAGTGTGGCCAAACAGAAAAATCCTGTACTAGCCGTCAGGAAGGTAATAATATATTCATTATAAATTAATGTGTTGTGGCTCACCCGATGCCTTTGTGGACAGACAGATCCCGCCAGAATAATAATATACTTATATATATATATAAGCTTATCAGGGCTCACCCGATGTCTTCGTGGGACAGATATCCCGTTAGATAAATAATATATTTGTTTATATACATAAGCTTATCAGGGCTCACCTGATGCCTTCGTGGGACAGATATCCCGCCTGATAAATAATATATTTGTTTATATATATAAGCTTAGCAGGGCTCACCCGATGCCGTCGTGGGACAGATATCCCGTCAGAAAATTTTATTTTTATATATATATATATATATATATACATACTTACTTACTTACTTACTTATCGGGGCTCACCCGATGCATTCGTGGGACAGATATCCTGTCAGAAAATTTTATTTTTATATATATATATATACATACTTACTTACTTACTTATCGGGGCTCACCCGATGCATTCGTGGGACAGATATCCTGTCAGAAAATTTTATTTTTATATATATATATATATACATACTTACTTACTTACTTATCGGGGCTCACCCGATGCATTCGTGGGACAGATATCCTGTCAGAAAATTTTATTTTTATATATATATATATACATACTTACTTACTTATCGGGGCTCACCCGATGCATTCGTGGGACAGATATCCTGTCAGAAAATTTTATTTTTATATATATATATCTATATCTATCTATCGGGGCTCACCCGATGCCTTCATGGGACAGATCCCACCAGAAGAAATAATATTTATTTGTATATATATATAGTATAAGCGTATCGGGGCTTACCCGATGTTTACGTTGGGCAGACAGAAATCCCACCAAAAATAATATATTATTTATATAAATAGAACCTGAGGCCGTTTAACATGTAAGAGCTGACCTGCTAGTTTGCATCGGGACACGAAGACGCGATGTCCCGAATGGCGGCAATTGCTGGTTAGAACTAAGATGGCCGCCGGAGTGCGCACGGACGAAAAGCCATACTATCCTGAGGAGAAAGTTTAGTCGCGCACTCGCGGGAAGGCGGCGGGCGCCGCGCAAAACACAAAGAAAGGGGGGAAAAAAAACCTTAAGGAGAAAACAGAGCTGTTTAAACAAAGTAAATTACGATGGGGCGCCGCAAGTCGCGCAACGCGAGCAAAGCGCACCTGCAGGCGGGAGAGTGCCCACACAGCAGGGAGGAAACCTAGGAAAAAAACAATCAGGTGCACAGTACATATAATAAATCTGAGTATAAAATTACATAATAAACCTAACAGTGACAAATTACACCTAAATTAAAGCCTGGCAACCAGGAGCTGTTTTGAAAACGTCTCACCTGGTCGCCAGCAGCAAGAAAAGAGGGCGTGGCTAAGGACTTACTACACTCTTGTTGTTGATTGGTTACTGCTGTTGCTATGTAAACTTTCCTTGCTGCTGATGTTTTAGTAAAGAAAAGAGAATGCAAAATATGAAGCCTCCTGACTTGATATAAAATTAATGCTCTTATGATCATTTTGAAAAATCCTTTCTTAGTGAGCACCTAGAAGGCAAAAGGAACATACGTGCTGAATTTCAAGTTTGTAGGCTTTACGGTTCTGGAGATATCGTGATGTCGTGCGAGAGGCATTTCGTTTTTATATACATATATAAAGTACTTACAACGGTTGTGGTGGAGGACAAAAAGTGAGATAAAAGGCCTCCACGCTATAATGGATATGTTTATTATTGCAGAAGCCATCTGCACATCACAGCAATTCAAAGAACTGCATCCCAGAGCCCCTGTGCTGCATTTCCCATATGCTGCAAGGAACCCTGGGTAGGATATGCAAATGACCTCTGTCTCACTTTTATTGCATCCTGTGTCTGTTTTTACACAGAACCCTTAAATCAATGCCATTCCATACTATGGCTTTTTTTCTCTGCTAAAAAAAGCTATAGTATGGTATGGCATTGAAAAAGAAAAAAAAAAACATAAAGCAGTGAAGGCTGAAAAAGACATGAAAAAGAAAAAAAGAAAAGAGACCAAGAAGAAACAAAGCATCAGCCAGAATTTTGAATGTTATGTGACGTTATGATAATGGGTTAAAAACCCGAAATCCACATTGAGTCCAGCATTTATAGTGTTAAAATATGTGATCATTTTCATTTTATACATTTTGCGTTCATGGTGGTCTTTAAAATGTCCTTCGAGGATTTTAATTTTGAGGTTTTGGATGGAGTGGCCTGTTAGGTTGAAGTGATGGGTACAATATGTATTTTCCTGGTGGTTCTTGATGGAGTGTCTGTGCTGGTTCATCCTGTGATTAAGTTTAAGGCTAGTTTCACCAATATAGCAGCCCTTATCACACGCCGTGCACTGGATCATGTATACCACATTGGCAGACGTGCAAAGGTACGAACCCTTGATGTCCAATCATGATATGTTGTTCCAATATGGCACCAGAGATTGATGCCAATCTCTGGTGCCATATTGGAACAACATATTGTGATTGGAGCCTGATGGTTCGATAAGTTTGGGTGTGACCCCCCTTTTTAAGAGGTCAGAAGGACCGCTATTAGAGCCAATTGGGGCTTCTTCTTTGTGAGTTGAAATCTACAAACACTATCTACTCATAGACTTTAATTGCTGTATAGACAATATTGCACCATATGTCCTTTTTTCCTATGTTAAATTTAGGATAATCACCACTTAGTAGACGGTGGTCCAGAAAGAATTGAATATCAGATAAGTGTTTTTCCTGAATCATTAGTGTGTGTATAACACCATTGGGAATAAGTCGGTGCGCTCACACAGGGACTGGTGCCCAATTGTACTGCTGAATTGTATATGTGTGGGGTGCACATGGGTGTTTGAGCAGCAGGAAAATATAGGATAATTGAGTATCAACTAATAAGCGCCACTTTTCCACTTCTTTCCTTTATTGGTGGTTGCTACCCTACCTGAATAGGCTGCTTCCCCCAGCAGTTCCCTCATCCTATAACCTCCGATCCAGGACCTGCAACTTACTTGCAATACCACAATACAAAAAGAGAATGGCTAGATCCTCATTTTCCTACCTAGCAGCACAATTATGGAGTAACCTCCCAGACGCCATCAAATCTTCCCCCAGTCTAAAGTCACTAAAGAGCTCCCTATTAACATACCTCAATACAGAATGCACCTGTAAACGTGTAACATAGTGACTATATACAGAATGCACCTGTAAACATGTAACATAGTGACTATATACGGATTGTACCTGTAAACATGTAACATAGTGAATATATTTATTTTCTGTTAATCTCTATATTTGTGCTATTTTTTTTAATATCTTGCATTTTATTACTTTGTATTTCTGTAACAACTGTAACAATTTAATGTTGTTGAACCCAGGATATACTTGAAAACGAGAGAAATCTCAATGTATCCTTCCTGGTAAAATCCTTTATAAATAAATAAAATAAATAAATATGTATATATACAGAACAATCAATGATAAGGTTTGCACTCACGGTTCACTTTGTTACTCTTCTTAGTACCCGGTGCTCAGCAATGGTCTCTATTGAAATACTATATCAAAGGTATGCCAGCACTGTGGGATTCCCAAAAATGATCTTTATTATTACTACGTTAAAAATTAACGTTTCAGTTCCTACAATGAACCTTCTTCAGGCCAGACATAGATCTATGACTGTCCTGAAGAAGATTCCTTGTAGGAACTGAAACATTGATTTTATAATGGAATAATATAGATCATTTTTGGGAATCCCACAGTGCTGGCATACCTTTGATATATTTATATATATATATATATATATAAAACTAACTATTATAAAGTTAATTATTGCAGAAGTCATTTACACATGCCAGCATTCCAAGAATTGCATCACAGAGCTCATGTGCGACATTCACCATATGCAGCACGGAACTCTGGGTAAGACATGCAAATGACATCTACTATCTCTCATTTTTGCATCTTGGGTCTGTTTTCACACAGAACACTCTAATCAATGCCATGCCATACTGGAGTACCTTTTTTTTTTTAGCAGAGATCAGGTACATACAACTGCTCTGTGCTTGCTGAGTTTTAAAAGCGCAGCACACCAAAACTCTTTTTCCTTCTCTTTTTTCCTTTTTTTATTTTTAGCTCCTACTCCTTTTATTGTTAATTCACCTTTGATTTAAAAATGGATATTCTCTGCACTGCAATAGCGCAGCTCGTGCTCCTCGTTTATGTGTTTATTTGCATTTTCAGAAAGATTTTGGAAGCTTTATGGCAATCAAACTGTGTGTTTAAGGTGTTGCTCGTTTCCATGGTTACATTACGTAGGATGCATTGGTTACGCCTTCGGCGTGAGTATGTTCACCTGTGGAGTCCTAATTAAGAAGTGTACATATGTGCACTCACTACCTATGTATGCAATCCAGAGGAAAGTTCCTAAGGGAACTGAAACGTCAAACCATTATCTAATTGCTGTCTGAATTCTGCACCGGAGCAAGACTACTTTGTGGTGTGTGGGGTGTCTTGGACTTTTAGATTATATATATATATATATATATATATATATATTCTGTAGTTAAGGAGGTTAATTCTACTATAGGCTGAGGATGATATATATGTATACATATGAAGGTGTGTATGTATATACAGTCAGGTCCAGAAATATTGCAACATCGACACAATTCTAACATCTTTGGCTCTATACACCACCACAATGGAGTTGGAATGCAACAAACACAATGTACTTTAACTGCAGACTGTCAGCTTTAATTTGAGGGTATGTACATCCAACTCAGGTAAACGGTGTAGGACTTACAGCAGTTTGCAGATGTGCCTCCCACTTGCTAAGGGACCAAAAGTAATGAGACAATTGGCTTCTCAGCTGTTCCATGGCCAGGTGTGTGATATTCCCTCATTACCCCAATTACAATGTGCAGATAAAAGGCCCAGAGTTCATTTCAAGTGTGCTATTTGCATTTGGAATCTGTTGAGGTCAACTCTCAAGATGAGATACAAAGAGCTGTCACTATCAGTGAAGCAAGCCATCATTAGGCTGAAGAAACAAAACAAACCCATCAGAGAGATAGCAAGAACATTAGGAGTGGCCAAAACAACTGTTTGGAACATTCTCAAAAAGAAGGAACGCACCGGTGAGCTCAGCTACACCAAAAGACCTGGGAGACCACGGAAAACAGCTGTGGTGGATGGCCGAAGAATTCTTTCCCTGGTGAAGAAAACACCCCTCACAACAGTTGTCCAGATCAAGAACACTCTCCAGGAGGTAGGTGTATGTGTGTCAAAGTCAACAATCAAGAGAAGACTTCACCAGAGTGAATACAGAGGGTTCACCACAAGATGTAAACCATTGGTGAGCCTCAAAAACAGGAAGGCCAGATTAGAGTTTGCCAAACAACACCTAACAAAGCCTTCACAGTTCTGGAATAAGATCCTATGGACAGATGAGATCAAGATCAACTTGTACCAGAGTGATGGGAAGAGAAGAGTATGGAGAAGGAAAGGAACTGCTCATGATCATAGGTATACTACCTCATCAGTGAAGCATGGTGGTGGTAGTGTCATGGCGTGGGCATGTATGGTTGCCAATGGAACTGCTTCTCTTGTATTTATTGATGATGTGACTGCTGACAAAAGCAGCAGGATGAATTCTGAAGTGTTTCGGGCAATATTATCTGCTCACATTCAGCCAAATGCTGCAGAACTCATTGGACGGCGCTTCACAGTGCAGATGGACAATGACCCAAAGCATACTGCAAAAAGCAACCAAAGAGTTTTTGAAGGAACAGAAGTGTAATGTTATGCAATGGCCAAGTCAATCACCTGACCTGAATCCCATTGAACATGCATTTCACTTGCTGAAGACAAAACTGAAGGGAAAATGCCCCAAGAACAAGCAGGAACTGAAGACAGTTGCAGTAGAGGCCTGGCAGAGCATCACCAGGGATGAAACCCAGCGTCTGGTGATGTCTATGCGTTTCAGACTTCAGGCTGTGATTGACTGCAAAGGATTTGTGACCAAGTATTAAGAAGGGAAAGTTTGATTTATCATTATTATTCTGTCCCATTACTTTTGGTTCCTTAACAAGTGGGAGGCACATCTGCAAACTGCTGTAAGTCCTACACCGTTCACCTGAGTTGGATGTACATACCCTCAAATTAAAGCTGACAGTCTGCAGTTAAAGCACATTGTGTTTGTTTCATTCCAACTCCATTGTGGTGGTGTATAGAGCCAAAGATGTTAGAATTGTGTCGATGTCCCAATATTTCTGGACCTGACTGTATATACACTCGGTATTTTTATAGATTTGTGTATACATGTAGAAGTTGATGAGTTAGTTAAAGGGATTACTTGGGTGAGGTTAGTTCGGTTTATATATATGTGTAGTTAAAATTATTAAATATAAATATATTTGTATGTGTACACATATGTGTGTGTGTGGGTGTGTGTGTGTGTGTGTGTGCATACACAGGGTTATTCAGAGAGATGATATTTCGGTATTCTCCTGTTCGCCACACTTTGACGAGTTCAATTCCCCGACCCTGCAGTGAATTCAGGGCCACGAAATTGCACTGTACGGGAAAATTTACTGTCCAGTGCTAGTTCATGGCCAATTCAGTGCTCTTTGAATAACCCTGATAATGTATATACAGTATATAGTGAGTGCTTAGGTACTTATAGGGTTAATGTAGGTTTATTTATTTATAAAGTATTTTACCAGGAAGGATACATTGAGATTTCTCTCATTTTCAAGTATGTCCTGGGTTGTTAATGTGGATTTATTCAGGGATAGGTATAATCAGGGGTTTCTTTCAGTCGGTACGTGCCGGTACGCCGTACCGGCACCTACTGGATGAGTACCGGCACCTACCGGCGACCACCTCGCCGCTCACTGATCCACTGGACGCTCTGTCCCACGGATCTTGAAGGCCTACGCAGCCTGCTATCGTGCGCTGCGCCGCTAGGAGGAAGTGATCCTGTAATGTCACTTCCTCCCAGCTCTCCAACACACGAGGCGTGTGAGATATACGCAGCAGCCAGCAGCAGGGCAGTCCCCTTCACGGCATATGTGACATCTCCCGGCTGGGCACGGCACCGCAGTTTGTAACTTGTCAACGAAGGAGCTGTCCCCGGGGCTGCATTGTCCTGAAGGATGGAGCCGGCGGGGCGACAGCTTGACTGCGAGCCGCAGGAGGGGCCTGGCAGAGGTGAGCTGGGGCAGTATATCCATGTGAGCTGGTCTGGGACAGTATATACATGACATGTGAGCTGGTCTGGGGCAGTATATACATGTGAGCTGGTCTGGGGCATTATATACATTTGAGCTGGTTTGGGACAGTATATACATGTGAGCTGGTCTGGGACAGTATATACATGTGAGCTGGTCTGGGGCAGTATATACATGTGAGCTGATCTGGGGCATTATATACATTTGAGCTGGTTTGGGACAGTATATACATGTGAGCTGGTCTGGGACAGTATATACATGTGAGCTGGTCTGGGGCAGTATATACATGTGAGCTGGTCTGGGGCAGTATATACGTGTGAGCTGGTCTGGGGCAGTATATACATGTGAGCTGGTCTGGGGCAGTACATACATGTGAGCTGGTCTGGGGCAGTATATCCATATGAGCTGGTCTGGGGCAGTATATACATGTGAGCTGGTCTGGGGCAGTATATCCATGTGAGCTGGCCTGGGGCAATATATACATGTGAGCTGGCCTGGGGCAGTATATCCATGTGAGCTGGCCGAGGGCAATATATCCAGTGTGAATAAATATTAGGACACGAAAAATCGTCATAATAATCAGTTTTTCCCTGGGCGTGAGAGTATCCCACCTATTTTTCCAGAAAAAATGCACTGGGTATAATTATATATTTTTTATATATTATGTACTTGTATAAATGTACATATATAATTACTGCCCACAGTGCATCGTTCGTGCATACATATGATTGTAACAGTCAGGAATATGGTGGTGGGCATATTATCGTTATCTCATACCTGGCAAGTGAGAACCTTCACCAGTTACTAAAGTTTATCTTAGACTGGAAAAGTGTCAGAGCCTCATAAACCTGAATATGGAGAGCTGTGTTTTTACTTGGCAAAAATATGACATTTAAAAGAAAAAGGTAAAATACTGCGGCTCCTATTACATTCTTCGCGCAGCGTGTTTTGTGTGTTCTGGTTTACAGGGTTAAACTGTTCTTGCTCTCCACCTCTGGAGTCTCAGTGCCTAATTAGACCTGTGGTCACATGATCTGTACTGCCCTATTTATATGGCCTTTAGTGCTACAGTTCCTTGATCCAGTATAAGGTTCTCTCTGCTGTGTCTCTTATTTTTGTGTGTTACATTTGAATATTCTGGTTCTAGACTTCTGGCTCTGTGTTTTGACGATTCTTCTGATCAACCCTTGGTACCGTGTATTTTGATATCCTGGTTTTTGACTTCTGGAATAGTACTCTGACTAATCTCTTGCTTAGGCTAGGGTCAGACTGAGGCAGTGCGAACGCGCGTGCAGGCGCACTTAATCACGGCCGCACTAGCAGCAGATGCCGGGCAATGACGGCCAATATACGAAGTACGGTCGCACAAAAGTCCGGCTGCGCAACGCAAGTGGAAAACGAACGCATTTTTTTGAGAACGTGAAACCGCAGGTACTGACGTACAGAGTGCGCTGCGCCCGCTAGCGGCGTGTGTGCGTGATTAGGAGACGTCAGACGCTGCTAATGTCCGGCCAACATAACGTCCAGACACAAAAAGAGTTTTATTGATGATCCGTACAAAATCACGGATGAAAATGCGCATAGTATGACCGCTATCGCGTATTCTGTGAAAAAATGCGTCCATTCGTTCGAACGCACTTTTTCACAGACAACATAAAAATGCGTTCGTCTGACCCTAGCCTAAATCCTTTTTGTGTTGTTTGTGTGGTTTTATGGATTTCTGATTTACTTTTGAACCACACTTAAGTATCTGTTGTTTGTTTACTTATTCTGGTGTTAGACCTAATCACAGTGGTTTGTGCTGGTTGCAGCATAATCTGTTTCAAATTAAGTCCTCCCCTGCAGGTTGCAGAATATATAGTTTACTCTTGTGTTCTTGTTTTCTCTGTGGTTATCCAGTGCAGCAACTTATTGTTTTTAGAGATCACCTCAAGGATCTCTTTCTGGTAATTGTTGCTAGATCCTTCCTGTCTAGTCTGGTTTAACCCTGTCCTCGTGTATGTTTCCCACCCTGTACTCTGTGTAGATTAGAAGGCCAATCAAGGACCTTATCCCAGAGCAGGGCGTTCCTCGTGTGTGTGTATACAGTCTTGTCTTGTCTTGTCTGGTTATTTCTGTGTCCTGTGTTCAGGGTTCTGCATAATGTAGAGAAACACATACCGGCCTAAAGGGCTTAACAATAAACACAGCAACACAGACCCCCCTTTGGCTCCTGAGGGGGCCCACCCTGACAGCGACTTATAGGTGCTACCCAGGAGCATGCCAGGATATCAGTGTACAAACATCTCATAACCGATCATATACCACTTTAACCCTTTCGCTGCAGAGGCTTTTCCCGTCTCTGTGCTGAGGTCATTTTTACCGGTTTTGCTCATCATGTTTAAATGCGTTTTGAAGGCTTATTTTATTATATGACCCAGACATATTATATATCGTTCTTTCCGTCAGACTCGGCAGATTCATAATATGTCATTATTATACGTATACGTCATGACCTGTCTGTATATTATAACAAAAAATGCAATAAAATATGAATTTTCAATAATTTACGTGTAAAGTGTTTTTTTTTAACATGCGAGCAATTGCGGTTATATTTTGTATGGGGTGCGCTTGTTAAAAAAATTAGAGATGGGGTCTCGTTACATTTTTTTTTGGGGGAAATTACGCGATTATTAACAAACGCACCGCATACAAAAATCGTTAGTGCAGCATCATTGTTCACATTATAATTGAAATGGGAACAATATTGCTGCATTAACAAGCCAAAAAAAAAAAAACTTGTTTATTTTTTTATTTTTTTAAAAAAAAACTTTTTTCACAGTCGTGTTTGGTATCGTTGGAACGGCCATGCTCTGCTCTGGCCGATCCAACAGTACCAAACATTAACCCCTAGCTGCCACTGATCGGGAGATAGGGGGTTCATTGGAACCCCCTATCTCCACCGTTGGTGGCAGCTAGGGGTTAACTCCAGGACTGGCGTCATCGTGCTATGCACGATGACGCCAGTCCTCAGGGGGAGTTCCCGGAGGCTTGGCCGACATCCAAGATGTCGGCCAGCTCCGGGAAAGGATCACGAACCGGCGCTTTTCAGCGCCGATTCGTGATCCGGCTCCCCAGGGGTTCATGAGAGCCACCGTTTGGAAGGGCAGGCTGTGCCCTTCCAAGCGGTGCCTGTATTAACCCCCTGCTCCCCGGCGATCGGGAGGGAGAGAGGTACGAAGGAACCCCCCCTCCCTTTCAGGCGCCTCCTCTGCACATGCGGGGGGCGCCTGAATTAGATGTCATCACGTCGCCGCAATGACATCTAATGTCCCCGCCGGGCTCCCGAGATGTCAGCCCGCACCGGGGGGCGCAGCAATCCGCCGGAATCCGTCAGATTGCTGCCTCCTGTGCTCGGACGCGCTGAGCGCGTCTGTAGCAGCCAAGTGGTTAAAATATATATATATATATATATATATATCCCTGGGTGGGTGTGTGTGTATGTATGTATATATACATACAATGTGTGTTTTTTTTTTCTATTTTCTTTTAAAGCAGCGACTTTCTTCGTGGTGTCTTGCCATGAACACCAGGACTATTCAACATTTTACGTATACCAGAATCAAAAATATGCGTTAAATAATTACAATATTTTTTTCAAGTCTTTATCACTTTAGAGCAGGGGTGGGCAAACTACGACCCCCCCCCAACCAGCAGCGTTCTTCTACTCCCGAGGCGAGCGGCCACTGACATGCAGCTTGGCCACTCGCCTGGGATGGGAACCACCTGACCAGCGTGCAATCTCATGAGAACATGGCTGGTCAGGTGCTTCCCATCCCCGGCAAGCGGCAAAGCTGCATGTCAGTGGCCGCTCGCCTCGGAAGTAGAAGAACACCTGCAGACGCGGAGCCTGGGGCCACAGAGGAGGTGAGAGCTGGGGGCAATACATACCCGTGTGAGCTAGGGCCAATATATACCCATATGAGCTGAGGGCAATATATATCCATATGAGCTTGGGGCAATATATACCTGTAACCAGTGGCGGAAGTACCAGGGTCGCAGCGGTCGCAGTTGCGACCGGGCCCTGGCCTTCCGCCACTGGAGGGGGGCCCAGCGCCGCTGCCAGATTCCGGCAAAAAGCACCTAGAATCTGGGAGCAGCGCCGCCGGCTGTTCCCCTCCCTGCGAGCGGCCCGCTGGCTTGCAGCTTGGCCGCTCGCGTGGGATGGGAACTAGCTGACCAGCGCACGAGATCTCGCGAGAACTCGGCTGCGCTGGTCAGGTGGTTTCCGGTGAGCGGCCAGGCTGCATGCTTTCAGCGGCCGCTCACCACGGAGAGAGGAGCCTGAGCCTGAGGTGAGCTGTGGGGCCCTATATACCCATAAGAGCTGGGCGCAAATCTATCCATTAGCTGGGGCAATATATCCATGAGCTGGGGCAGTATATCCATGAGCTGGGGCAATATATCCATGAGCTGGGGCAGTATCCATGTGCTGGGGCAGTATATCCATGAGCTGGGGCAGTATATCCATGAGCTGGGGCAGTATATCCATGAGCTGGGGCAGTATCCATGTGCTGGGGCAGTATATCCATGAGCTGGGGAATTATCCATGTGCTGGGGCAGTATATCCATGAGCTGGGGCAGTATATCCATGAGCTGGGGCAGTATATCCATGAGATGGGGCAGTATCCATGTGCTGGGGCAGTATATCCATGAGCTGGGGCAGTATATCCATGAGCTGGGACAATATATCCATGAGCTGGGGCAGTATCCATGTGCTGGGGCAGTATATCCATGAGCTGGGGAAGTATCCATGTGCTGGGGCAGTATATCCATGAGCTGGGGCAGTATATCCATGAGCTGGGGCAGTATATCCATGAGATGGGGCAGTATCCATGTGCTGGGGCAGTATATCCATGAGCTGGGACAATATATCCATGAGCTGGGGCAGTATCCATGTGCTGGGGCAGTATATCCATGAGCTGGGGCAGTATCCATGTGCTGAGGCAGTATATCCATGAGCTGGGGCAGTATATCCATGAGCTGGGGGCAAATATATCCATGAGCTGGGGGCAAATATATACAGGAGCTGGGGGCAAAAATATCCATGTGTGAGCTGGGGCAATATATCCATGTGTGGCCTGGGGGCAATATATGTCCATGTGAGCTGGGGGCAATATATATGTCCATGTGAGCTGGGGCAATATATATCCATGTGAGCTGGGGGCAATATACAGTATATATATCCGTGTCAGCTGGGGCAATACTATCTTTTTTATATTGCAGGAAAAAAAAAGTAAAAATATAGATTTTTTTTTGGGCGGGTTGGAGGGGCCCTTCATGAATTCTTGCACCGGGGCCCTCAGGTTTCTAGTTACACTACTGCCTGTAACGGGCTCAGTAGCGCTCACACAGGAGTAACGAGGTTGAGATCTTTAAGGACTGAAATATCTGCTTGACGTTTACACACTGCTTGGTATACACAGACTTATACTCTAAAGTCAGGGAGGATGAGAGAACAACCGAGTTGCTACTAAGCACTAAAGGTTTCAAGACCGATAGACAACTAAGGCTAGGGTCAGACGAACGCATTTTTCGCGTCGTCCGTGGAAAAGTGCGGTCGAACGAATGGACGTATTTTTTCACGAAATACGCGTTAGCGGTCATACGATGCGCAGTTTCGTCCGTGATTATGTACGGATCATCAATAAAACACTTTTTGTGTCTGGACGTTATGTTATCCGGTCATTAGCAGCGTCTGACGTCTCCCAATCACGGAAACACGCCGCTATGCGGCCGCAGCGCACTCTGTACGTCAGTAGTAGCGGTTTGACGTTCTCGAAAAAATGCATTCGTTTGCCACTTGCGTTGCACGGACGAGCTTTCGTGCGGCCGTTCGTCGTGTGTTCCCCGGCATTGGACGTCATTTGCTGCTAGCATGGCCGTGATTTCGTGTGGCTAAACGCACGTTAAAACTGCGTTCGTCTGACCCTAGCCTTAGAGCACGTTCAGAAACACAAAGATACTCCAGACAGTAAGTGAATTGTACGGACTGCAGGGCAGTCAGGAAATGTGCAGATTTAACATTTTCTGATAAGCTGGAGCAGGTCAACGGTACCATACGATATTCAGAGGTGACTGACACACATAGGGGTCTATCGCTGGAAACAGTATCGAGTATACTTGGTGGTTTGAGCACAATGAACATAGGCTGAATATAAACAGTATTTTTCGATCGCGGTTTTCACATAAGTTTGTGGCAAAGAAACATGAGCCCTGGGTTGGGTATAGTAACCTAATGAGGCCACAGACGATACCCCTAAACGAGAAGGGACAAAACCCCCATAACGAGTGAAAACCCTAGCGGCAAGCATGGGGTTAAACCACCAAAGCACAACACTGGCGATCGTAAATCGAGCATCAACAGAATGGTCAAATACAAGCCGGGTCAAAAATCAGGAGCAGGGATCGTATCCAGAAATGGGTTGGCAACAGAAATCAACAATAAGAATGAGCTTAGCGACGCAGGAACAGAACTCCACGTCAGGGCGACGAGGCAACTCCTCGCGCCCTGTTTTAAACCCGGCGACTCCTCGTGACCACGCCAGGCCCTGTCCCCTTGGACGCCACTCAGCCATTACCTGGTGCTGGCACTCGGCCAGCTCTTGGCACAGAACCTTGCCCAGACCCCCCAGGCAGCATAGCAGGGGCTGAGGATGTAACAATACCCATATGAGCTGGAGCAATATATATCCATATGAGCTTGGGGCAATATATACCCATATGAGCTGGGGCAATACATATCCATATGAGCTGGGGGCAATATATATCCATATGAGCTGGGGGGCAATATATATCCATATGAGCTTGGCAATATATATAGCCATATGAGCTGGGGCAATATATACCCATATGAGCTGGGGACAAATATACCCATAATAAATGACCTGGAAAAAGTTCAAAAAGGACCAGGACAATTTGCTATATTGTCATTAATATTTTTAAGAAAAAATTCAAATTTTTGACCAATGTTAAGCAAAGAATTAAATTAAATGGCATTGCTTGGTGAGGTGTTTTCTCTTTGAGCCCTAGTAACTGATTCTCTGCACACTCTTTCTCATTGGGGGGGGTGTTGTTGATAATGGCTTTAACGGCCAGGAGTCATAAGAATGCAATATTGTTTATATGCGGCCCCCCGATAACAATAAAGTTTTCAATGTGGCCCTCTGTAGAAAATGTTTGCCCACCCCTGCTCTAGAGTGCTTTGTTAACTTCATTGACAATTGCTTACCATGCCCTTTTAGTTATCTTGGCTGAATGACCATTTCTAGGGAGCGTAACAGCAGTACTAAATAGTTTAACAGTTGACAGATTAACCCTTAGGGACCGCTGACATACCATGTACGTCCTGCCCACAGGTCTCCCTTAGACCCGCGGATGTACATAGTATGTCAGCGGCTCCTAACCTCCCTCCCGTCTAATACTTACCTCCCTCGCTGGATCCCTGGCTGATCTGGCAGGGAGTAAGCCTGCCCTGTGTTTTACAGGGGCTGGCGACCTCGATGATGTCACCATGCTGTGTGGTGACATCATCAGCAGGCGCCCCCATTGAAATCGATGGAGGGGAGGGGCACTCATTCAGAGCCCTCTATCTCCCCAACCATTAAAGATGGAAAGGGGATAGTCTCCCCTTTTCAGAGGTGTGCAGCATTAACTATTTCGCTGCCGGATCGCGATTCGGTGCAAATTTGTGCCAAATCACGATTCAAACCTGGAGGGTGCTGACATTGTGGATGTCAGCCAAGCCTCCAGGTCACCCCCCACCAACTGACATCCCTACCATATGTGTGAGGATGTCAGTGGGCCAGTTAACCCCCTAGCTGCCAAGGATTTGGGGATTAAATTACGAAAAAGTGTATTTTTACAATTTTTTCATCATATTTCATATTTTTTTATAGTAAATTATAGGATATGATGGAAATAATGGTATTTTTAGAAAGTCCATTTAATGGCGGGAAAAACAGTGTATAATATGTGTGGGTTGCATAAACGAGTAAGAGGAAAATTTTACCTAAACATGAACAGTGCAGAAACGTAAAAACAGCAGCGGTCACTAAAGGACAGATTTGTGTAAAACCGCCCGGTCCCTAAGCGGTTAAGTGAATAACATTGATTACATCATTAAAATAGATAGCACCTGTTAAGGGGTGGGATATATAAGGCAGCCAGAAGACAGTCAGTTCTTGAATTTCATGTGTTGGAAATAGGAAAAATGAGTAAGCAAAACAATCTGGGTGACTTTCGCAATTGCCAAATAGTGATGGATAGACAATTGGGTAAGAGGAGCATCTCCAAAATGACATGTCTTGTGGGTATCCCCAGTATGCAGCGGTTAGGACCTACCAAAAAATGGTGCAAGGATGTGTAACCAGTAAATCAGCTTCAGGGTCATGGGCACCCATGGCTCATTGATGCATGTGGGGGAATGAAGGGATAGGCCACCTGGCTTGATTACACACAACAGCAACTTCACAAAGCTCAAATTGCTGAGCAGAGTGATGCTAGACATGATAAAAAGATGTCAGAACAAATCTGACAGATATTGCCTACCTAGTTATTGCAGACTAGGTATACCCCTTCATGGATCATGGGGTAACCTGTCAGTGGTTAAATGTCATGGCTGATCAATGTACAAAAGAAGGAAATACAATTATTTAGCATATTATTTTGAAAACAAAGCTGACACCTAATAAGAAATACCTTATACATTTTTTTATTACCTGAATCAGATGTTGGAGCTTCCTGAGAGATACCTGTAAATTTTTTTTTTACAAGATTAGTATTCACTACATAACATGTTCCTTACTAATTCTGTATTAAAATTGGAGGCTTTGGGTCTAAATCCCTACAACCAGGTTCCCTAAATCCCTAATGCTAATATCCCGACGCCCAACTTCCAGACAGAACAAGTGCCGGACATACCAAGTTCCCTACACAAACAACTCCCTGACGACCAATTATTTTTTTTTGAGAAAGTATTTTACCAGGAAGGATACATTGAGATTTCTCTCGTTTTCAAGTATATCCTGGGTGGCGAGTATGTACCGTTAGGTGTCTTGCCCAAGGACACTTACTGGAGAGAGGTAATTCCAGACATCCAAAATCCCAGCAGCTAACCCTAACACCCTAAACCTCTAACCCTAACCTTACTCCCTAACCCTAATTCCCTAATCCTAACTCTCCAACCCTACCTCTCTAAGCCTAACCCTAACCCCCTCAGGGGTGGATCCAGGGGGGGGCAATGGGGCAATTTCCCCCCTCCCCGAGAAAATCGCCACCGCTGGAGTTCCGCTCACCTTGTGGGGGGGAGAAGAATGCCGGCAGAGCCTGGGACCTGGCAGACGAGGTGAGAGCTGGGGGCAAATATAGCCATTTTATGAGCTGGGACAAATATAGCCATGTTGTGAGCTGGGGCAAATATATCCATGTTGTGAGCTGGGGGCAAATATATCCCTGTTGTGAGCTGGGGCAAATATATCCATGTTGTGAGCTGGGGGCACATATACCCATGTTGTGAGCTGGGGGCAAATATACCCATGTTGTGAGCTGGGGGCAAATATATCCATGTTGTGAGCTGGGGCAAATATACCCATGTTATGAGCTGGGGCAAATATATCCATGTGGTAAGCTGGGGCAAATATAACTGCCTGTCCCTGCGAACACCAGCTCTTGGCCAAAACTGGTAGAATGCCCCCCAAAACCTGTGTCTGGATCCGCCCCTGAACCCCCTAAGCCTAACACCCTAACCCTACCCCTAACCCTAACTCCCTAACCCCCTAAATCTAACTCCCTAAGCCTAACTCCCTAAGCCTAAATCTAATTCCCTAAACCTAAACCTAACTCCCTAAGCCTAATTCACTAAGCCTAATACGGATGTGCAATTCGTTTCGTTCTGAATTGAATTTGATATGAAATTGACCATTTTCGTTCTTTCAGGAGCATTTCCGATACAAAATATCTGCCGCCTGAAAAAACGAACTCCCGAATAAAAGTTTCAACATAAACAAAATCATTTCGTTACGAGACCTAAACGAATTAAAACAGAACGCAAATGATACGAAATGCTGAATAAATGATCAAAAACGAAAACAATTTCGTAAAGAAATTAACTGAAACGAAAAATAAAGTAACCAAAATGATCTGACATGAAAAAAAAAGGAACAAATTCTAAGGCTGGGGTCAGACGAGCGTAGTGTTCACGTCCATGATTGCGCCTAAAAGTACGTCCGTGATAGCATGAAAGAAAGTCCATTGGAGCCTGACACATGAAGTACGTCCGCACTGAACTGCGGACGCACCACGGCCGCGGCAAACGGACGCAAGGCAGGCAAGAACGTACAACCCCTAGAACGGCCGCACAAAGTGCGCTGCGTCTGCAACGTCTGCATAGCTTTGTGTGTGAGTGATGGAACGTGGTCAGACGGACTGCATTTATACGTCCAGCATTTTTCACGGACAAAATGGTTTTGCTTTTAATTTATTTTCCCTCCTACATCCGTCAAAATATACGTCAGTGAAAAAAACGGCCTGTGTGGCCACTACTGTGTCTTCCGTACTGACGTATGTCCGTGTGCACGGACGTACAGTCCGTAGAAATCACGCTCGTCTGACCCTAGCCTTAAACGAAAAAAAAATGGAAGAGGTCACTTTTTAATTAATGCAGATGCTGTCTGTGCCCCAATATAATATGTATTACAGGCCACTTTATAATTAACCCTTTCGCTGCTGAGGCGTTTCACGCCTCTGTGCTGAGGTCATATTTACCGGTTTTGCTCATCATGTTTAAATGCGTTTTGAAGGCTTATTTTAGTACATGACCCAGACATATTATATATCGTTCTTTCCGTCAGACTCGGCAGATTAATAATATGTCATTATTATATGTATACATCATGACCTGTCTGTATATTATAACAAAAAATGCAATAAAATATGAATTTTCAATAATTTACAACATGTAAAGTGTATTTTTTTCACATTTTAACATGCGAGCAATTGCGGTTATATTTTGTATGGGGTGCGCTTGTTAAAAAAATTAGAGATGGGGTCTCGTTACATTTTTTTTTGGGGGAAATTACGCGATTTTTAACAAACGCACCGCATACAAAAATCGTTAGTGCAGCATCATTGTTCACATTATAATTGAAATGGGAACAATATTGCTGCATTAACAAACCAAAAAAAAACTTGTTTATTTTTTTTTTATAATTTTTTTTAAAATATTTGTTTATTTTTATTTTTAATTTTAATTTTTTTTAAAAAACTTTTTTCACAGTCGTGTTTGGTATCGTTGGAACGGCCATGCTCTGGCCGATCCAACAGTACCAAACTTTAACCCCTAGCTGCCACGGATCGGGAGATAGACCGTTGGTGGCAGCTAGGGGTTAACTCCAGGACTGGCGTCATCGTGCTATGCAGTCCTCAGGGGGAGTTCCCGGAGGCTTGGCCGACATCCAAGATGTCGGCCAGCTCCGGGAAAGGATCACGAACCGGCGCTTTTCAGCGCCGATTCGTGATCCGGCTCCCCAGGGGTTAATGACAGCCACCGTTTGGAAGGGCAGGCTGTGCCCTTCCAAGCGGTGCCTGTCTTAACCCCCTGCTCCCCGGCGATCGGGAGGGAGAGAGGTCCGAAGGACCTCCCCCCCCTCCCTTTCAGGCGCCTCCTCCACACATGCGGGGGGGGGCACCTGAATTAGATGTCATCGCGTCGCCGCGATGACATCTAATGTCCCCGCCGGGCTCCCGAGTGCTGGGCTGACATCCAAGATGTCAGCCCGCACCGGGGGGGCGCAGCAATCCGCCGGAATCTGACGGATTGCTGCCTCCTGTGCTCGGACGCGCTGAGCGCGTCCGTAGCACAGGAGAACCACTTGGCTGGACACGCTGAGCGCATCCATAGCAGCCAAGTGGTTAATGCAGATGCTGTGCCCTTATGTAATATGTATTACATACAGGTCACTTTATAATTATTAATTAATGCAGATGCTAGGCTTTTTTTTCCACCATATTTTTCAAACTTTTCAATGTTAAATAAAAATCCCCGTATTTAACTGTTTATTAAATATATCTTAAAGCATTTACTTCATTTACAGCAAGAAGTGTCTGCATTTATTTATTTGTTAGGATTAGTTTTGCATTTTTCAGAAATTTTTTAGGTTTTCTAAGTAATTTTAAAGAAACTAGCCTTTTTTCCATCATAGCTTTCAATGTTCCAACCTGTCACAAATCAGTCGCTTTCTGCTGCTAACCCGCTGAACATCCGCTGCAAACCCGCCAGAGGGCCGCCAAATGCACCCGACAAGCTGCCGGGCGGGTAAAAAAGAAAAAAAATAATACGATTGAAACTGTCAAAATTTAAATGCTGTTTGCAAAATAAATGATTGAACTAAAATGCCTGGAATTTACATATACGGTCCCATGAATAATAATAAAAAGGTCTGTTAGAGTAAAAAGAAAAAACACTTTTAAAAAAAGAAAAAAGGAAGAAAAAATCCAGAAAAATGCCTACAAGATCCTAAAGAAAATCAATTATAGACTTTTTACTGCAGATTAAAATAATAAACGGTTTATTAGATATTGGTCAAAAACAGGAATATTTTTAACTTTGAAGCCTATGGGGTTCGCCTGATTAAACCTGCCAAATGAAACCGCCGTACAGCAGGGCATTTCGGCAACTTTTCACTGCTGTTCGGTGTTCTCTGAATAGATTAACCATTGCTTCTCTATGGGGGATTTCACTGCCGTCGAACAGGCACCGTACTTGCTGGCAGTTCACCAAAATGTGGCAAAATACGTGCTCTCTGAATAGCCGAACGGCCCAGAAATGTCACTATATGGGGAAATTCCCTGTTCGGTGCCATTTCGGGGCCACATTGTCTTTCTCTAAATAACCCTTAGAGTTTTTGTTCTGTATGATATGTGACCATATTTTCGCTATACAAAATTTACATGTTGAGCTTCAAAACTGAAACCTCTGGGAAATAATGGTTTTATACTTCCGTGTTGCTTTTTGTGTTACTTTCATTTGTCACACCACTGGATATTAAAAGTTATATGGTGAATATTTGAATGATATATGCAATATGTACAAGAACAATACAATAATGTGTATGTAAAAGCAAGGGGGGTTATTATATTACCCTATTGTACCCTCTCACACCCGTTTCAATCCTAGAGTGTCCTTTTATTTTAAAAGTAAGGTTGCCCAAGTTCTTCTTTCTCTATGTGTATTCTGTTTCTGCTGTTTAAAAATTGCTTTAGCTATAAGGTCATGCTAACACACCGCATTGAATAAGTGCCTCTTGCTATATTGCTCACAAATTTATATTAGGTAGCCTAATCTGTGACTGTCTCTAATTCTGCCCCTGATAAACACACAAAAATACTTTTTTTTTCAGCAAAGTAGTAAAAGCTCCAATTTAGCTTATGTTACCTTACTCAGCGGTTTATTATGGAGGACAGACAGCGCTTCAGCCCATCAGGCAAAGGTATGGTGGAATTCACTATTAGCTGATGTTTTTCATTGAAAAAAACACTTTCCATTGCATATAGCTAAATGGCGAGTTTATCACTAAAAGATGGAATCGACAGTAAATCAGTTGGCAGCTACGTTTGTGTAGGTCACCAGTCCAGAACTCTGTGTTAGACAGCCTATGTTACCCACCTCAGACCAGGGAGGCCAGAGTGGGCATGGGAAATTGAAATTATTGTAGAAAATTAGAGACACAGAATGTGTTACAGGCCGTTGTTGCCATCTTTAATTTACTGTGTGTCAAGGATACGGGTTGATCCAGCACGCAGACAACCAGCATTAAATAAGACCCTAATCTGACAGTCCTTTGTATGTCCGGATCTATACTATAGGAAGGAAACAACAATGCTGGACGGGTAACAGGAAAGAGAAATACCAGAACAAGGGGAAGACGAGGTCACCAAAGAAGCTGTTTCTTTACTTGAAGAGAACAACTTCTCCAGTCCGTAATGAGTTACAACGAATCTTGAAGGCCTCAATTCAAACTGTGTTGCCAGTCTATGACAGACAGTAACATTTGCAGCTGGTGATAGGACAGGGGTAATCAGGGATTCTACTGGGTCAGCAAACAGCAGCCAACAGGAGCCCCAGGTCCTCATAGAGATGTTATTTGTCTTTTGTTAGACAACATAATTTGAACATTGGCCAGGAGTAAGGCTTCTGGACTAAATTATGATTTCTCCCATAAATATCTAGCACACACAACATTAAAACATAGGGGGTTATTCAGAGAGATCCGAAATGTAACCGGATACTGAAATTCAGCGAACGGGGATATTTCAGGGCCATTCGGCTATTCAGAGAGCAGGCAATTCGCCAAAAGTAGGTGAATTGCCAGCACGTACAGTGCCTGTTCGAGGGCGGTGAAATCCCCCATAGAGAAGCAATGGTTAGTCTATTCAGAGACACCAAACAGCAGTGCCCTGCTGTTCGTTGGTTTCATTCAGCAGTTTTATTCAGGTGTATCGCTTAGGCTTCAATGTTAAAAATATCTCATAAACCGTTTATCATTTTAGTCTGCTGTAAAAGGTCTCTTTATTTATTGATTTTTTTTAGGATATTTTAAGCATTTTTCGGGATTTTTTTGACAAAAGTTTTTTCTGTTTTTTTAAAATCGTATTTTCTTTTTTCTGTGACAGCCCTTTTTATTATCATTCATTGGATCTTATATGTAAATTCCAGGCATTTTCGTTCAGTATTTTTTTTCAGCGTTTAAATTTTGAAACTGTCAAGCGTATTGTTTTTTGTTTCTTTTTACTACGTTCATCTGCCTGTCGGCTTTTTTCGGCTGCTGCTCTGCAATTTGCATTGTGTTTGGCAGGGTTTTTGTGGCGGTTTCTGCAGGTTTACGGTGTGTGTTTGAGTGTTCGGCGGGTTTGCGGCGAGTTTTCCCTGCCCTACGTGGGGGGGGCTGCGGTGCTTGCTGAATACACCGCAGGGTCGGCGAACTAGAATTGCCGAATCGCCCCAAAATGCAGGGAAGGAAAGGTCACCGAACGTGCGGTGACTTTTCGGATCTCTCTGAATAACCCTGATAGTCTTCATTTCTTCATAAGCTATTTCCCATGTGCTTTATTTGATACTTTTTGCAAACATTTTGTAAGATCTCGATGTTGGGGCTGGTTATGGGTACAAAACTACTTCCCAGGTAAAAGGATCTTTTATAAAATGCTTGAATATATTTCTTAGTAGCAGAATGCTATGTACTATGTATGTCTCCTGGTATATGAGTTGGTGGATGAGGAGAGAGACAGAGAAAAAAGCAAGTACACAATTTTCAAAGGTGGAAGAAGATTTTAACATCAAAGCGGTTTAATAGCACAGATGACCCTTATTGTGGCTGAATGTCCTCAAAGTTAGTTTTTCTATCCAGTATCTCGAATTACTTCCTCCTCTCAATGTATAGCTGTTTTATTTGTGGATGTCATAATTCCCAGACTCTCCTTCTACAGTCTGTAATGAGCGCCTCTGCCAGACTCATCTACCTTACATTCCGTACCTCTCACACCTTGCCCTTTTTCAATCTCCACATCGACTCTCTGCTTCTTTTACAACGCAACAGATTACGTAGAAAGAACTTCCCAATCATCTACCAACATCTCCACTGTTATTAGCAGGTGAGTTCCATCTGGTTCACTTATCTCTGCCAATGATCTATTATTATCCTCTCCTTGTACCCGTACCCCTCATTCTCACCTTCAGGTCTTTCCCCGTGTGTCCCGCACCTATAGAACGTACTTTATGGCAACATTCGATTCCCCCATGCCTACAGTCTTTCAAAACATATCTAAGAGCAAATATAAGAGAAACCTATTGGCTCACTTCATAATCCCAACTTGCACATTTCCTGATCCATCTCCCACACAACTCCCACTCATCCCATTACTTTACAAACTCCGCACTCTATTTAAACTCATCTGTGTCACCCTCCTCCTCGGAGAGTGTAAGCTCACTTGAGCGGGGTTTATTTCTCCATCATTCTCTGTATATCAAACTTATTTGTTAATGTTACTTTGTTTTTTCCTACCCATTGTGCAGCCCTGTAGAGTATGGTGCTTTATAGCAAACTGTAATTTTGAACAGAAGTTAATTTTAAATAGGGATGTGCGTTTCGGGTTTTGGAATTTCGGAATTTTCACAAAATTTCCCGATTCGTGTTTTCGGATGCGGCCGATTTTCCGAAAATTTTTAGATCCGAAAATGGCAGATCCGAAAAGTTTTCCGAGCCGAAACGAAATATTTTCGGAATTTTCGAATGTACTTGAAATGTGTCAAATCGAAATTTATTGCTTTGAAACGAGGAGAACAGACGTTCCGAAAAAACAAAAATTTTCGAAAATACGAAACGTCGATACAAAAAACGAGCTAAGTGACACGAAAATACGAAAAATGGTGGAAATTCCGAAAAAAATGTACACGAAAAACGAGTCGAGCCGAACCGAATCGAAACAGAAATCGGTCGAAACGAGCCGAATCGAAAAGTTTAAAAATCCGAAAAATCGAATCGAACCGAAAAAAAAAATCGGTGCACAAGCCTAATTTTAAAATGAATTATGAATTCTGAAACAGCACATACCTGAACAGATAACACCGGCATCTTCACTAGGTACACAGTTATGATTGCCCCAGCCACGGTGAGTACACTCCCACAGGTGTGTCTCATCACCACTACATCTCACATCATCCAAAAGTATATTTCCAGAGCCCTGTCCAAAATAGGCATTGCCATGGGCTGATATTGCTGAGCCACAGTTTAATTGTCTACAGACAACTATTGCATTGTTAATGTTCCAGACATCATCACATACAGTTCCCCAGGCATTTTGATAGTATATTTCCACACGTCCACTGCAACTGTTGGAGCCTCCAACAAGACGCATAGGAAAGTTCTCTGTAATGAAAGTAAAGAAAGACAAAAATTTAATTTTTATAACACATTTAACTAGTTAGTCTGTATTAGTAAGAATTAACATTTGACATAATTATAGTATTAATAAGAATTAAATTCTATTATATAATGAACCAAAATATAAAATATTATAGAAGATAATGGAATATTCTTATTACATAAAATTATTTGAAACATTACGGTACAGGTCTGAAGCTGTGAATTTTAATAAAGGATTGATACCTTTCACAATTCTTAGAATATTTTCTCCTTTTAGGTGTTATTTTTATTTAAACTATGTCTTTGAAAATAATCTCTGTCATTTTTTTCCCATGTTACACTTTTCGTCAATGGCAGTATACAATCTCTCATAAAAGATATGCTTCGAGACTCTGATGTCATAACCATACTGAGGCAGTGGCAATTTTCTTCTGGGTTGGCCAAAGTCCAAGAAAACGGAATATCTTATCTATTGACTTTTCATGTCTCATTCCAATACTCATGAGATTCATTACAGCAGTAAATAATTTGGCCTCCTTCACTCCCTTTGAGATGCTCATTTATGTTTCTCTTTCCTTGTATCTCTCTGCTGGTGGTAATATGCATCCTCCACAAATGCTTTCTGGACTTCAATCGCACAGCAACTTCTTCTGTATAACTGTACAGCATCAGAAGCAGGAGAGAGCGATGGGAAAGAAACCCATTGGAACATTGGATAAAATCAATGCCATTTAAGAGGGGAGCTCACTGCTTTATTTTTCTTCTGGGAAAACATTAGATTGTAGGATGACAAAGATGCCAATTGGGGCTACATGGCATTAATGTCAGGTCATTGTTATTCCCTGTATGATGGTAGGCAGAGGCAGTGGCGCCACAAAGCGGGTGCGGGGGTGCGACCCACACACGGGTGACACCGCCCCTAGGGTGACACCGGGTACTAAAAAATACATATATTTTTTTTTACAAAGTATTTTACCAGGAAGGATACATTGAGATTTCTCTAATTTTCAAGTATGTCCTGGGTAGGCAAAGCCTAGGTCGGCACTTTCCAGGGGGCAGCAAAAAAAACCCGCCGCCATGCATCTGGCACTCTTAATACTCCTCGTCTGGCTGGGGCTAGCTGACTGGCAGAGGTCGGAGTCAATCGGAACATCTCGCGCAGCCTGCTCTGTGTGTTTACAAGCACTCGAGCAGGCTGCATGAGCTCCTCCTTCATGCTGACGCCACACTTTGCGTGGTTGGCACCAACATTAATTGGTCACGTGGGAATCGGGAAGGAGCAGAACGAGATGAGTTGTGCCATTGCGGGGTCCCCCTCACCCAGAGGCGTAACTAGACACCTCAGGGCCCAGGTGCAGGAACCATGACGCCCCCCACCCTAGGCAAAAACATATTTTGTCCCCCCTCCCGTCAACATGCATTGGTCCCCTCCAGTTCCACAATGTTGACTCCAGACAATCAGTGTCCCATTTTTTTCCAGGTTCACTATGACCTCTCCAGTCCATCCCATATTTAATGTAATGTGCACTATTTGTATCTCACAGAGCTCAGCAGCAATAAATCTGACAGTAATGTGCAGTGTGTATGAGTGAATCACAGAGCGCTACAGCAATACACCTCACAGTAATGTGAAGTGTGTATGAACGTATCACAGAGCTCCACAGCAATAAAACTCACAGTAATGTGCAGTGTGTATCAGTGTAAATCACAGAGTTCCACAGCAACAAAACTCACAGTAATATGCGGTGTGTATGAGTATATTACAGAGCTCCAAAGTAAAACTCCCAAATAAGTATAAAATAAATTGAAAAACATGATATATAGAAAATATAGGCAAGCCCCCCCCTCGGCCATGGCAGGCGAGTGTGGCCCCCCCCCAGACTCAAGGGCCCGGGTGCGTTGGCACCCTCTGCACCCCTGGTAGTTACACCCCTGCCCTCGCCTCACCCCGCCTGGACTCTCTTGGAGTGGGATGACCAGGCAGCCAGGTATGTGTGTGTGGACTACACTACCCAGTCACTGCCTTTACTAAGTCACAAAGTTAATGTCCCTTCTACACCACTACTAATGCACCACCCAGTCATCATGCCACTACCAGGTACTGTCACCCTCCTACACCTCAACAACTGTGCCACTCTGTGGGTGGAAGGCCAGACACTCTGAGGCAGACTGCACATGCTGAGAGCTTACTGATCTCAGCATGTAAAGGCTGTCTGAGAGTGATAGGACTTCTATCACTCTGAGGCAGCCGCTGCACGCCGGGAATGCTTATACACAGTGCACATTACTGTGAGTTTTGTTACTGTGCAGCTCTGTGATACACACGGCACATCACTGTATCACAGAGCTCCACATCAGTAAACCTCACAGTAATGTGCCCTGTGAGTGAGCATATCACAGTGCTCCACATAAATAAACCTCACAATAATGTGTGTTGTGTATGAGCGTATCACAGGGCTCCACATCAATAAACCACACAGTAATGTGTCCTGTGAGTGAGCATATAACAGAGCTCCACATCAATAAACCTCACAATAATGTGCGTTGTGTATGAGCGTATCACAGGTCTCCACATCAATAAACCTCACAGTAATGTGCCCTGTGAGTGAGAATATCACAGAGATCCACATCAATAAACCTCACAGTAATGTGCCCTGTGAGTGAGAATATCACAGAGCTCCACATCAATATACCTCACAATAATGTGCATTGTGTATCAGCGTATCACAGGGCTCCACATCAATAAACCTCACAGTTATGTGCCTTGTGTATGAGCATACCACAGAATCCACAGCAATAAAACTCAGTAATGTGTGTGTGAGCATATCACAGAGCTCCACAGCAATAAACCTCACAGTAATGTGTGCTGTGTATGAGCATTCAGTGCTGTATGGGAGTTCTGATTTATGAGTAACATTCATTAAAAAAAGAAACCGTAAAACTCGAGGGGTGGTGACACCATGAGCTACTGCACCGGGTGACCCCAACCATAGTGACGCCATTGGGCAGAGGGTGGCTGCAAATCCCTCCAGTCCCATCCAACTTAATTCACAAGAGGCTTGGTGAGTTTGTGCTATGAGAGCTGAGTGAATTCTAGAGCAAACATTTCTAACAAACCATTATTCTTTGTCTAAGAAAGAATTTATCAGCCTGATTTGTGACTCATTAACAGTTTCCTGAACTTGTATTGTGCCTGGCCTCCCCAGAGAAACATTCAGAACATAATAAGTCATAGTTTTTGGATTGATTCGATTTTCTTTTAACTCTTTCCCTACAAATTGCTTTTTGTAGAAAAAATATGTTGTTAACATTTATTTATGATTGTTGAAAATGAAAATTACAGTAACACCTTGTATCTGTATTGTATAAAGATTTTCAGCAGTTATAACAACCTGAATCTTAACCCTGTATAGTATTGGGTGATCAATATTCTGCCCTGTTCCTTGTCTGTAAATCAGGAGTAATGTTTCTTGATAACACAGTACAATTAAAGTATGGGCTGCTACTCCTAGCTTTGCCATTAGGTGTTGCCAATTCAACATGTTTTATTCTTCTTGTTAAAAAAATAGTACTAACTTAACTAGAGCTGTTGTAAACTTACCAGATCCATTATAGTCTATATAGTTGTTAAGTTTAAAACAGCTCTGGTTAAGTTAGCACCAACTTTGGAATATTGTCCATGATATGTTATAAAGTAACTTAGTCTCGCTGGCTCCATGCATCATATCCACGGAGGAAGGCTGCAGAGCACCAGTGTGTCTACATGCTGGGAGCTGCAGCAGGAAGGTTGACCTGCTGCAATCTCCTTCCCTGCCGACATCAGGCAGCCCCGGTGAGGGACCTGCTGCCTGTAGTCACAATAGTTACATTTACAGTTACAAATATTTATAAAGCGCCAACAGTATTTATAAAGCGCTGTACAATGGGAGAAACAGAATAACAAATATACATACACTTTACACACCCACAGAACAGTAGGAGAAAGGACCCTGCTCCAGATCTTACAATCTAAGAGGAGAGGGGTGACACACTAGGTGAACGTAAATAGCAGAGTATGTGAGGTAGTAGGGAGCTTGTGGGCTGAGTGGGGAGAGAGTGCAAGAAATGTACAGTGGGGGATCATGGAGTGAGCAGATAGGCTTCTCTAAACTAATGTGTTTTTAGAGGCTTCTTGAAGGACTGGAGAGATGGGGAGAGTCTGATGTTGCAGAGGGGGGAGTTCCATAGAAAGGGGGCAGCTCGAGAGAAGTCATGAAGGCGAGAGTTGGGGGTGCAGGTACGAGGAACTGGTAGCATAAGATCATTGGCCAAGCGAAGTTAATGGGGTGGGATCTACCTGCTAATAAGGGAGGCGATGTAGTCTGGAGCGTGTTAATGCAGAGCTTTGTACATGAGCACCAGTATTTTGAAATGGATTCTAAAGGAAATAGGGAGCCAGTGTAGAGAATGACAGAGAGGTGAGGTGTGAGAGGTGCGGCATAAGAGAGGTGAACATGTCTGGCATAGGCGTTCATTACAGACTGCAGAGGGAGAATCTGGCAATTTTTAAGGCCAGAGAGATGAGGTTACAGTAGTTAAGGTGGGAGATAATAAGAGCTTGGATGAGCATTTTAGTAGAGTCTGGATTAAGAAAGGGGTGGATGAGTGCAATGTTTTTTAGGTGGAAGTAGCAAGATTTGGTTAGTGACTGAATGTGAGGAGTAAAGGATAGGTTGGAGTCCAAGAGGACCCAGAAGCAATGAGCCTGAGAGGTAGAAGTAATTGTGGCACCATTCACCTGAAGAGAAATGGGCGCAAGAATGGAGGTTTTAGAGGGAAGGAAGATGAGAAGTTCAGTTTTAGAGAGGTTGAGCTTTAGGAAATGGTAAATCATCCAGTCGGAGACACCCGATGTCCGATAACTGCTTCAGCGACTCCAATATTCGCAAATTACTTTGTCCATTCGCTAAATAGGGAATTCACCATATTTTCGTCAAAATTGATTCCCCGAAATGTGACAAAAGCAAAGGATCTAAAGATGAATTGACCCTTTAGATTCTAACTTCCATAATGACCCATAAAATGTAATTAATGCAGTGGAATACAATAAAATAATAAACAGTGTGGCATGTAGCCTACCCATTAACCCCTAAAATGGCATTATTCATGGGAAAACATTAAATGAATAGATCGAGAGGCATGTAGCCTACAAATTAACCCCTAAAAGGCCGCCATTAATCAAGGGAAAACATGAAAAGAATACACACTGGAGCATGTAGCCTATCCATTAACTCCTAAAATGCCAGTTATCAAGAGAAAATGTGAAATATATACACTGTGAGGCATGTAGCCTACCCATTAACCCCTAACGTGCCATTAGTTAATAAAGGAAAAAATAAAATCTATAGTCTGAGCAATGAAACCTGTCCATTAACCCCTAATATACAACTAAACCAAGACAAAAACGAAAGTAACACGCAATGTAATATATAATCCAACCATTAACCCTGTCACTGCTGAGCCATTTTCAAAGTGCGAATAAAAGTGTTACGTTTTTATTTTATTAGTTATAATATTGTCTTTTGCATTGAATATGGTCATGTTGGGTATCATTGGACAGGCCAGACCCTGCCCTTTCCAATGATACCTCGATCTACAATACATATACATATATACAGCGTACAGCGGTCCAAAGATGTGGGGGAAGCAAGATGCTGATTCCTGATGGGGGCGCATGGAGGGGAAAGGAATAGCATAGGTAGGGAAATTGTCCCCTAGAGACGCCTATGAACACAGTCCAACACAAAATGAGAGAAATCGGGAGAGGAAAGGTAGATTTGGGTGTCGTCAGCATAGAGATGATATTGAAGCGAATAGGAAGTAATGAGGTTGCCCAGAGAAGCAGTATAGATTGGAAAAGTAGGGGGCCCAGAACAGAGCCTTGAAGCACCCCAATCGAGAGAGAAACCGGTGGTAAAGAGGCACCAGCAAAAGAGACACTGAAGGAGTGAAGAAAGAGATAGGAAGAGATCCAGGAGAGAGTGGTGTCACCGAGGCCAAGTTGACACGGCGTGAGGAGCAGGAGAGGGTGGTCAACAGTGTCAAATGCAGCATAAAGGTCAAGAAGAATAAGCAGGGAGAAGTGACCTTTGGTTTTAGTAGCAACTAAATCATTAGTCAGTGGTCAGAGCACTCTCGGTAGAGTGCTGGTAGTGAAAGCCAGACTGGTGCGGATCAAGCAGAGAGTGAACAGCAAGAAAATGGTGAGCTGGTTATAGACCAGGAATTGTAAGATTTTGGAGGCAAAGGTGAGCAGAGAAATGGGGCGGTAGTTCGAAAGGGAGGTAGGAAAGGGAGATAGGATCAAGAGATTTTTTTTAGAATGGGGGTGATCAAAGCACGTTTGAATGCAGAGGGGAAGACTCCAGAGGTGAGGGAGAGGTTAGAAATTATGAGTCAATGCAGGGATAATGACTAGAAGAACAGAACGAGTAAGATGCGAGGGGATGGGGTCAAGCGGACAAGTGGTTGGGCAGGAGGACATGAGAACTTCTGAGACATCCTCCTTTGAGACTGGAGAAAAAGAAGACAGAATAGAAGAGGGGGCAGGGAGTGAAGGAATTAATGTGGTAGAATGGTTAATGGAGGAAGCAGTGAAGAAATTTCTAGTCTAAGTTTAGTAATCTTATTGGTGAAATAGTCAGCAAAGCTGACAGCTGTGAGGTCTGTGGAAGGTTGAGTTCAAGAAGGGTGCATCAACAAATTGAAAGTATGAAACAGACATCTGGAATAATGAGAAAAGGATAAGATAAGGGACGAGAAATAATATTGTTTAACAATGGATGAAACGAGACTGTAGGAACGGAGCATGAATTTGTAGTGCAGGAAGTCAGCCCAAGTGTTAGACTTCCTCCAGCACTTCCACAGCAAGTGAAAACCACAAACTGAACCACACAAGAAACAGCATGGGTAATAGTACAAAATGAATAACCAAAATAATCCAAGGACACGGCAACAGGAATCGTGACAGAGGAAAACAGAGAACCAAAAATATACCTGAACAAAATACACAAACAGAACAGGAACTTGCATGATACAGGAGAGCAGAGAAAAAATGACTTGAAGTGATCCAAAATCATGAAACCATGCATTATGGGAGCAGTTTCAAATAGGAAGTGGACCAGCACAT